>KK121323.1:40106-96533 GCA_000611955.2 Stegodyphus mimosarum
TTCTACATTCTTACTTGCTAATTAAAAGTGTATATATATATATATATATATATATACTCATTACGCTGTTCAAACTTTCAAGTTTAAAAATCAAATTCGCCCTTATATAGTTTTCACATGACCTCCGAGGAATGTCTAGTACTTCTCAAAATTACTGGAAGGCATATGAGACAGTTGCATATAAAACCAATTACAGTTATTCAGCTTCAGTACCTATTACGGTGATACAGAGACCGAAGCAAAATGTCGTCAAAATTAGCGACCTTTGGAGATTTCCCACCAAATTTGGAGAGAAAAATTAGTTGCCAAAACTGTTGCCAGCTTGGCGATACCTAGCCAAATTAGAGAGATAGCCTTTTATTCAATGTTAAATAGACTTGCCACCGTATTCTTATTTTTTGCGTAGAGCATCATCTCTCTAGATGTTAGTGCAACTAAACGGGCATTTCAGTGTAATGAAAGACTTAGTCAATAAAGAAAGAAATAAAATCTAAGTCAGCACAATTCCTTTTGCTTTAAAAATTAATTTTAAAGTATTTACGGAGAGTTGTTGTCAAACAAACCTAACAAGAGTATACAATCCTTCTGCGATAATTAACAGATTATGGGCATTTGCTTTTGTAATTCTGAAACTCAATTCATCTATCATGAATATTAATTGAAATATATTCAACATGACTCAGTCAGATGGTTGTTTTTATTTTTTTAATCTAGCCGCTTTTTTGTTTGCTTATGCATCTGCTCTGGGTAATTTTTGTCTGTTTGATTTAATCACAGTTAACGCTCAATATAACATTGCCCTGCAGCCTTAAAAGAAAAGATATTATGAGCGATAGTTATAACGAACTTCGTGTGTGACTGTAAACAAATAATGAAATAAAAATTTGAGTATGACTGATTTTGAATGAGTTTAACAATGGTATTAATGAATTCTTTTTTAATCGTTGTCCACTGAAGCTTGAATATTAAAATTTTAAAATGAAGTGTTCCCTTATATCTATCTAGAGGCTTGTGTTGATGATCTGCAGGCCTTACTACCTAGAAGAGTATGGCTTTAGTTCGAAGCAAATAACCACGTTTTAAGAAGTTTAAATTAACCTTTTTATTTAATTCTAAAGTTGCATAAATTTCCCGCAAACCCAATTAACATTAGAACGTATCTCAACTACCAGGCTATCATTGCTGCTCTTTACCAACTTGGCTCACCATCACAGGTGATCCTTTATAGTCCTCAGGCTCCAGACCTGGCCAGACTTGCCATGCAGACGTTTTGCTCCATTTAGCACCTTTTCCATAGACGAAACTACAACAAGAACATTTAATTCTAAAATTAACAAAAAGGTACTATTTGCAGGTATTTAAATTAACATAACAGAAAGTTAAATTTTAATGTAGGTAACGTAGTATGAAACTACACATAAAATAGACTACTGAAGCTGGCTAAAGGTAGTTAAACGTCGCCTAGCAAGATGCTAAAGATGGAAATAAACTTATGTAGAGATGTCCATAGTACGTAACGAGAAAGATAATACTGCTAGAAACTCTCATTCAAAACATCCAAACCCTCAACTGAAACACACAATAGCTAATTTGCATTCTGGTTAGGACTACGAAAAGAAGAAGTTATAATAAAGATTCAGATCATAATAAGTGGTTAATTAACGTAACACTTTACAAGCTTCTCTGAAGCAATAAGATGTCATGCAGCATTGGTAAAACTCGTGAATTTAAAATTACAATATTGTTCAAAAAAAGGCAAAGTAGATATTACACTATTTCATTTTTAAATAAAGCAGAGCTTTGGAATATTAGTTAATAGAGAAGGAACTGTGTATGATTTCTTTTTGTGCCATTTAATTTCCTCTGACTCTCTGCTCAATGTTCTTTGTTAGAATTTACAATATGCCCATGAATTCATTTAACTTTTGTCACTGGTGTTTTCAAACAGCAAAACTTGTCATCTTTATATCTTACCTGTATAACTGTCTTAAATTCAGAGAAATTGAAAATGCCTTCTTCAAGAAGTCCTAAAATGAATTCAAATGAAATTCGAAAAATGGGAGTCCCCATAAGTGCTTCTAATTGGTTAAAGATTCTAAAATTAAAACTGAAAAAAGAGGAGTCAACTGCCAAATTTCAAACCGAGATGATTAACTTTTTTTATTACTTGCTCATAGAAATGAATTATTATACACTCCTTAATGTTATTGACTTTTATCTTTTGTGTTATCTGAAAAGCTGTATGGAAGGTTATTTAGAATATCCTTAACAGTGTCGATGCTGTCTGTATTCTGGATTTAAGACTCGATTAAATCGTTCAGACCGGAGTCTACCAATAATATTATGACATGTAACTAATCAGTTATCGTCTTATGGCATGCTATGAAGGACAAACGTAAACCTGAAACTGCTCATCCCTCAACTGTACAACATCTGGGTTTCCATTATACATTGTTGGAATTGTTTAACGACGTAGGAACATTCTTAATTGGTTAAACTATTTGTATTCGGAACTCTACATTACACTAATAATATCCAACCAAAAAAGGTGTTAATATAATAAACTCAATAATCATTATTGTTATTTATGATATGCTATTTTGGGAATACCCTCTAATTTTTATTGCCTAAAAAATATTCTTTATTATTTGAATACGTTGGCTTTGCCAGGTTATATTATTAGGAGATTATTTTTTTTCAGGATTTTTAGTTGTAAAAAAATTACAGTACTTTCTCATTAAATTCGTATAGGTTTTTATAATAAATCACACTGGATGTATTATTTTGCCCATCAAACTTGCGGAATCATAGCATATTAGAAGTGAATTAAGTTCTTATCAAGATATTAAAGATTATTTATGTTCTAAACAGGGAAAGTTACATAAATTCAATTTAAATCTTTATGAAGTTGCTCTGTATTTCAGAATCCTACAAACTGCATAAATATTAAGAGTAAGTCTCCGAGGAAAAGTCTTGTGCCCTTTCATTACTGTAAGCAAAAGGTAGTCGAACAAATTTCTTCAGTTTGACGGATTGTATTTCTGGAAGTAAGCATAATTTGATGAAAATGAGATACGTAAAATAAAAGTACGTAAAGTAAATTTAAGATCATTGTAAGTTCTTACGAAATTGATATATTTTTGTTTTCGTTTTTAAAAGCCGAATTAAAAACAAAAATAAGAAACATTAGCTTCATTTGATCCTTTATTTATTGTTTAGTGTTTTACAGATAAATTACAAATATTCATATCTTTAATGAAACTATTGTTCCTAACTTAAAATCTGAAAGAGGAAAGCCTATCTTTTCCTCTATAGGGAAAAGCTGCCCAAAGCGGAAGTGTCCGCTATCTTGAATACTAACGAGGCTTAAAGAACGTCATGTCAACCAAATGATACGCATATGTTAATGTGAAATCACTTTGTTCCACTTTCTCTTGTCATTCCTGACAGGAATGAGGCAAGATATCATGCCAATTTGTTGGAAAGTTATGATTGCTTCTATTGTTTTCGGGAAAATGCTGGAAGTGCTTCCATTTTCTAAAGTATAAATGTTGCAGATTTATTTTTCATTCATTTTATCTAAAATAGCATACAAAATTATTTTTGACAGTAGGCCTTGACTTTCCAAATCTATGCCCAAAATGCAATTTGCAATCTTTTTTTCTTTTTTGTTATCACTTTTTGTTAGGTTTAGTTAAAGGAAGGTCATGAACTGAAAAGAATCAACTTCTAGATTATGAGGAAACACTGTACCATTTTAGTCGAGTTCAGTTGCATTTGTCATGTATATCTTCACGTACATATATATATATGAAAGCTTGTTAGCTGTGTATTAAAACTGTATAAAATTATAATAAGATAACCACACAGGATCCTCTTTGGTCACTGCAGTTCGTTTTATTAACAGAAAACACAAACTTCCTGTAATAGTTTGCTGTTTAATCCAAGTCAAGTCTCTATATATACTGTGTATAGATGTTTCTTAAAATTTGGTGCATAGTATGATAATTTTGCAAATTGTAAGTTTTTTTTTTAATAAAGTTCATTTCGACAAAAAGCACAGATACAATTTAACTTTTAGGCATACATATACCTTGTGCGAGAAAATTTCTTTCCGAGATTAGCAGTGTACCTAACCTAATTAGGGCGATTAAACTTCTGTATTCCAACAAATAATTTTACGGCTTGAAAATTGTTGGAATTACAGCTATGGGTGAAACGATTTATGAAAGTTACAACTGTTTCTAATCAAATCATTTTTTTCACACCCTTACAAAACAGAGCTGAAACTTTCTGAATGTTGCTATTCATCTATTTATTAATTTAATATATTGTCACGAAATGCCAAGCTGCGGTAAGATAGCTTCCCCGCAAAAGCGAATTTAGAGTTGCCATAAAATTTCAGGGATATGCAGGGTTTCCAGATTTGGCGTGAAATCTCCCATTTGGCGACGTTTGGCACAAAATTGGCGATATGCCATAGATGGAGCAAGAACATTCTAGAAAGAATTCTTACAGGTTTGCCCTAGAATGTTCTTGAAGGCTTGTTTCTTCTTGAAAGCTATATAAACCCTGTTCTCATGCGGAGTAGTAGTTTATCGTTAGTGTATCTTAAGAGAGTATCAAGAGTACGTTGAGTTCAAAAGTGGTGTCTTGAGCTTCGAGAGCGATCGCCCGAGTCGGGAGCTGTACTTTAGTGCTTTGCCATGAAGCTGTTTTCACAGTTATAACCTGATGGTCTGACAGCTGTGTTTCAGCGTGTTTGTTGCAGTTTTTCGGCGACTGTAACGCGTCTTTGGAACTGTCTTCTGTAATGCTGACGATAAATTGTGTTTTGATTTCTTATCAAGTGTTGTCATCAATCAATCCAAATCCACGAACCCGTAGAACGCAACAATATGCTTATTAAAACTTATCCAAAAATCCTACTATTCAAAAGAACACTGACAGAATGGTGTTTGCTCCTGGATACGATGTTTATATTACTTTACTTCCTGCAGTTTTAAAATATTATATTTAAAATGATATTTTTTATAGTTACGATGTTCTGTAATTTCCAGATTCCTATATTAAATTCAAACACTTAATAATGATTTGAGTAAACAGAAATAAGCCTATCAGTAATCAAGAAATAAAAAAGTTAAATTTTTGAATATGTTAATAACTAGTAAAACCATTAAACAAAACAAAATGAATTGAATGACATTTCTAATGCATCACAGCATATGAATCTGAGTAAACTACATATATAATTTTTTTTTATGAAATAGTATCAAATTGATGATTTTCTCTCATTATATGAACAACAATGGCACGCAGCCATTGTTGCTGATATCAGCACTATTGCCACCCAGAAAAATGAGGGCGATAGTTCTGTGCAGTTTTTAAATTTAATGTTTCTCTTGGATACTGGACGTTTGTCTAGAGAAGGCAGCAGGAAGTTGGTTAATTTATTTATTAGGATAATTAATATTTGTATTAAGGGATATTGCTTATTTTATTGTATGCTTTTTATATGTAATGCATTTTTAACTGAATTTTTTTTCCGTTGTTGTTTGGTTCTTTTTCGATAAAATTGTTCTGCAAAGTAAAATTCTGTGCAATTTTCAAATTTAATGTTTGGTGTTCTCTTTAGGCATTTTACCGGTACACTTAAAAGCCAGACGAAGGCTGGCCGCGCAGCGGCTAGTATATATATATATTGTTCACATAATTAATCAAAATTCCTTGAAATTCTTAACGACCACTTCAGAAAAATGCAGCAAGCAAACAGGAAAAAGGTCATATTTTTAAGAAATCTTAATTAAATTATCTTGAAGTCTTTTAAGCACTTTTTATTCTTAAAAGTCAATAATCTATAGATATGTTAAAAAGTAAAACTTTCGAACTTGCTTGCATATATATATATGTTTATAAAACTGTGTATAGAAGCTACAGGATTTAATCCTCGAAATTAGCTAAAATGCAGTTGTAATCAAGCTATCTAGCTTTTTAAATGGCAAACGTTTTAACATTATTTTTACGATAGTTTTGGTTATAGAGAAAACTAAGTTTGGAGTAGTTTTAAAATGCTTGTAAGAAATCGTATTTTAATATGAAAGCTTCAAACACTTAATATTTGGTTTATTTAGATATATCTATTAAGATATATCCTTAACCGAACAAAATTTTGTGTAATTTACATCCTCTTCTAATCGCCTTTTACAAATAAATTCTTAGTGGCTTCATTCGGGAGAGAAATACATTGCAGACGATTACGCTCATTCAAAACCAACATTTTTCGTCTAGCTTTTTTCCGTATAATTTTAATAAGAATATATCGATTGTTACAAAGAAATTTAAAGATATTTAATGGTGCATTTAATTAAAACTCTTACGAATTGCAAATTAGTTTCGATTAAACCTACGAGTAGAATTTACAAACTGGATTATAGTATAACTAGCAAAAAAAGTTCTTTCTAAAGCATATTCTATTATTTCACTTTCAAACAATTTCCATGCGAATTTTTTCGCCTGAAAACTCTATCTTGTTCCTGGCTGTTTTTGACAGAAGAACCTCATTATCTGTGGTCAGTAAGCTAGAAAGACGCCGGTTAATGAACGGATTTTAATGAGCCTTTAAGAAAAAGAAGAATAAAGGAGAACTATTTATCGAAATGCTTAATTTGCATGCATTTTATTTTACTTTTTAAATTATTAAACTATCTCTATTTATTTTATTCTTCATTTATAAGATCATTCCCGGGACATGAGTATCTCTAATAAGTCTAGGAAGCTTCATTAAAATTGTACCTTATTAAGGAATGATCAAGCACTTAGCAGAAATTTAAATCACAATAGAACAGCTGTTGGGCGATGTACTCAAAATGTAATGAATATAAGCAGATAAACGAGAAAAAGCAAGATTTACTCATATAATATACATAACATTTTAGGGCTAAATTCGTACAAAATACGAACCGTAATAAAACAAAACTCTTAGACCTTTATGAGGTTTAAAATCTTTCATAGAGGTTGTAGAGACATTAGGTATTTTTTGAAATTAGGAGAGATGGAAAATGAGCAATGCCCTCGCCGGGACTCGAACCACGGAAGTTTCGAATACTCGCCAAGTGCGCTGACCCTCTACACCACAAAGTCATGCCAAGAAGGCGGGAGAAATACCTTATATACTCCCCCCTTTAAAGGGCGACTGGGGATTAGGGGACACAGTCTCCAAATACTGGTGGTGACGAATCATCATTCACCACCTTTTAGTTCGGGCGCCAGTGTAGAGACATTAGGTACTTTTTGAAAGCAGGAAAGATGAAAATGGGCAGGACTGGAACCACGGAACTCTCGAATACGCTCCGAGCGTGCTGACCACTACACCACGAAGGCATGCCAAGAAGGCGGGAGAAATACCTTATGACACAAAACGACTTATCTGTAAGCTTAAAAAGTAAGCACAGAAACTTGATAAGGATGTAAAAGGCCCTTTTGTTTTAAACTCAAATAGATGAGCAGAAGGCACACTTGATGCTTACAAATCCGCCAACATTTATGATGAGAGCGCAAGGTAAAAATTCAAATGTGAAGCTAAATTTAAATAAGTAACAGCCAAAGACTACACAACATAAACACTACCCTATCGCTAAGTTGGCTGTGAACTTGAAATGATGTTGGTATCGCTAAGTTGGCTGTGTGCTCTTAAAATGATAACTTTTAAAGTGAGATTTCCATTTAGGGAAGAGACAATCATTTGCAGGTGCAAATCTAGTGAATAAGGAGGATGAGAATTGGAATACTTTTATTTGCTAGAATCTGTTCTATGAAAATGGAGTTGAATGATGGTGCTTTATCACGCCGTAGAAAGGCCATTTGAGCTTTTTGAGCCCTAACACTCTGAAGTTTCTTTAGAAATCTGTGCATTACATGTATATATGGTATAAAGCTCACCGTCTGTTCTTCAGGAAAATATTTGTGTCTAATCAGAAAAGATCGCTATCATGGTCTTTACTCGAGATTTCTGAAGCCCAAATCTCTATAGGCGTGGTGAAACGGTTCTAACCCAAGCAGATCACTACCGTTTTGTCTCAGGATCTTTTGTTTTCCTCTCAATGGTGGGCTGTAGCCGTTTATAGTGTTGACCACTGCAAAGGCCGAAAGTGGTGCTCTCTTTATTATGGAAGCGCCTAATAGTTGGGCCAACGTTACTTCCTATGATGGGAGGGACAGTAACATCCATCTCCGGAGCAGTCAGAATCAACCACTTTTCTGTCTGGGCGGCTGTCTCAGGATTTTAAAACACATCTGGCTAGCAATCGGGAGGTTGAGTTTGAATCCCAATGAGAGCATTACTGATTTTTCAAGTTTCTTGCTTCAAAGATTCAAATAGACTGTAAAAACCTGCATACAATAAACAAACCTGCGTATAATAATAATTAAGTTACATTTATTAAATGCTGCGAATATCCAATTAAATTCATTAAATTCATAGTTAGGATAGAATGTCCCCTAAAGGCTTTTTGAATCCTTTCAAAGGCGATTACTCATTAAGCTCACCTTTGAAAGTGACTCGTACCAAACAACATACACTGGCTTCTAAAAGTTAAACATACGATACAAATTAGTAATTTTTGAGCGCATAATTTAATTTGAGTCATTGAAAATCGTTGCAGTTGTAAATCTCTGAAAATGGTTTCAGTACTAATTTCAGTGTTAATTCAATATTAATTACATGGGTCTTCTCCGGAATTCGAAACCCAGGCCATTCGGCACGGCAGCCAGAGTCATTAACAGCTTTCTCGTCTGGGCGGCGGAAAAAAAGAAAAAATAGCACTTATAAAATGGCTGAATACTACTTTAAAATGCTTAATATTTTTTTGGCCCAATGGGGCGACTACCCAGAAGGACGGAATTCCATTTTGCGTCGAATCACTGAAATTCGATGTATCCATTTTCAAACTGTTGCCACCAAATATTATCGCCCCGTGTTACATTTAAGGGAACTAAGTAAAGAAGAAATTGCATGAAAGCATGTACGTGTCTCGCACTGTGAAAAAAAAGTTACCTACAGTCATTAATTTTTGAATAGCATAGTCCCCCACCCGAAGATGGGCACTTGGAAGCCCGAATTTGAAACTTTGAAATTCTTTAATTGCTCTATTTCATATTTTGCAAACGTTTAACGAATTTTTGATTAAAAAACCCAACAATTTCAAAGCAAGCGGTGGCAACACTCTAGGGAATAAAACATTTTTTTTCTCCAGCGCGTGACACTGTCTATCGGAAATTAAAAAGATATGCTGCTTTTAAATATATTTAGCCCAAAGCAGCGTTACCGCAAATGCTCTTGAAACGTGTATGTGTCTGTAAATGAAAAAACGCCCATTTAAGCCCAACATAAAATCTGAAAGAAAGCTTTAACATTTTATTTATTTTTTGCAAAGAACTCCTTTTAGCAAGTAAAAAAGTAAATAAAATCAGTGATAGAGAAATTTATATGTAAGAAGAAAATACTGTGACGTATATACACGTCATAGCCTCCAAAGTATTTTTCCAATGGAAATCATGTGACGTCTAAAGAAGAATGGGAATTTCCTTTTCTGTCTAAAATCATGTTGCAGCATAGCTAAAAAAAATTTTAGAAAATCGCCTAATAATTATTTTTTACTATTTTTGCTTTAAAAAATGCGAAATGCGTTGAATTCGTATACTCACGAATATTTCTTCGTTGTATAGTAATTTGGATTAAAGAGTAACAAGCATTTTACTAACTGAAATTTTCGACTTTTAGACGTTATAAAATGTTAGATTTTGCCTTTAAAGAAACCCTCGAATCTAATGTTGAATGTGTTTTCATAAAATTCTATACCTTACTGTGAGTTAACTTTGTAATATGAAGCACACATTTTGAAATGTATAAAAACTTAAGAATGTAGTACCGTTTTTATAAAATAGGCTTTTATTTAAAACTCATAAAATAATTAATGGACTAAAAAGAGAAATGTAATTTATCATATAGTTTAATCTCAAGAAGAAATTAAAAGTTATAATTACAAAATCCACTTACAATTTTATATTACAAGTAATAAAAGAGTGGAGTGGTCTAGATAAATTAATAAAGGTAATTGCTTGTACTTTTGATAATGCAATCTGATTATTCGATTTTGTTATTTAGGCACCTACATTTTTTGTTATTCTTTAGATAAAACTGTAGATGAATTCTGACAATAGGATTTATTTAAACTCTTATTAAACTATATGATAAATTAATTACGTTTCTTCTTTCAGTGCATTAATTATTTTATAAATTTGAAATAAAAATTAATTTTATAAAAATGTTTTTAGCCCAAAGGGACAATTTTCCCAGAAGGGCTACTAATTTCGTATTGACATTTTGCTTCGTTCACTATAAATTGGCGTTTCACTTTTGAAGTTGTTGCCACCAAATATTAGAGCCCTGCATTATATTTAAAGAAATTAAATAATGAAGAATCTGCGTGAATATATGTATGTTTCTCCCATTGTGAAAAGGCAATGGTACCTAGAGACATCAATAAAATTTTGAATAACATTATAATAAGTAATATAATTTTGAATAACATTTTATAACATAAAATTTTGAATAGTCCTTCCATCGAATATGGCCATCTGGAAGCCCAAATTGGAATTTGGAATTTGCTTTATTATCTACACTCACGTTTGTGAAAATTGCAACACCATGAAGGATTTACGCGAGTGAGCTGAAATTTTCAGGAAATAAAAAGTAGCGCATGATATGCAAATGATTAGAATTGCAAATCCGTAGCGCATGCGTATGCTGAGCAGCGCCCTCTGAACGGCTGATGGATCCGAATAAATAGACGGCTGTAGCGAGGCGTGTATGGTTATCGGTGGTTATCTGCTAGTGGTAAACGTTAACTCAATCTGTACTTATGCCTCGTCGACGAAAGAGAGCGAGATTTGAACAACTTACAGAGTTTGAACGAGGGAGAATCATCGGCCTTCGTGAAGCTGGATTGTCCTATCGTGCAGTAGCCTCTCGTGTGCAGCGTAACAGCAGCACAGTGATGCGCGTTTGGAAGCAGTGGACGGACGAGTGTCGGACAACTCGGAAATCCGGGAGTGGACCCCGAAATGTGACGTCAGCTCGCGATGATAGACACCTGGTCCGCATGGCGCGGACGGACCGTACAGCTTCCTCTAGACAATTGGCAGCACTGTGGTCAATAGCTACAGGTGTTTCATTGTGTGCTTCATCAATTCGTAGACGTCTGCTGCAGTGTGGACTGCGCGCACGGACTCCTTTATACAGGATCCCCCTAACGCACGACCATCGCCGCCTGCGGCTACAATGGGCCAATCAGCATAGAGACTGGCGTGCTGATTGGCAGCATGTCGTGTTTTCTGACGAATCCCGCTTTAATTTGTGGTACCATGATGGCCGCATTCGTGTCAGACGCTATGCCGGTGAACGCCACCTTCCGGAGTGCATTATCGAACGCCACAGTGGACGAACACCCGGAGTTATGGTCTGGGGCGCCATAGCATATCATAGACGATCTCAATTGCTACGAATTGTGGGCAATCTGAACAGCAACCGGTATATCCGTGAAGTTCTACAGCCCGAAGCTGTTCCCTTCCTTCAAAGCTTGCCAGGCGCTGTATTTCAACAGGACAATGCCCGCCCTCATACTGCTCGGATTGTTAAATCCTTCTTTGCAGCGCAGCAGGTACAGCTTCTTCCTTGGCCTGCGTGTTCCCCGGATATGTCGCCAATTGAACATGTGTGGGATGTCATTGGTCGGCGTCTTGCTCGTGATCCTCGTCCTGTTGCGTCTGCAGACGAACTTTGGGTACGCGTACAAACGATATGGAATGCTCTTCCTCAGTCAGACATTCAAACTTTGTTTGACTCCATGCCATGTCGTGTAGCAGCACTTATTGCGGCGCGTGGTGGCCACACAAAATACTGATTCTGATCTTTTGTTCTTGTTTCTTTGCTTTGAACATTTAATCATTTATTTGTACCACTACCACTCAACTGTGTATTAAATTGCATTCAATTATGACGATTCCTTCTTGGTGTTGCAATTTTCACAAACGTGAGTGTATATCATACTTTGTAAACCTTTAATGAATTTTTGATTAACAAACTCAACGCTTTCAAAGTGAGCAATTGCAAAACTGTATGAAAAAAGAAAAAACATTTTTAGTTCCAGCACGCGAGACTATGTATCGGAAATTCTGAAGATATGCCCTTTTTAAATATTTTGTGATATTGCTATTGAATTTAATTTTATGTGGTTTTAATGCAAAGAACATGATATTTAATGAATAAAGGTAACACACAAAACGTTAAAAAAATCCCCTTTGGGTTTAATATAAAACCTGAAAAGCCTTTTTTAGCCTTTTTTTTAACCAGTCTTTCTTTAAAAAAAAGTTTTTAATTATGTTGTTTTATTCACTCTTTTACTTCCAACAATTCTGTTACATCAAAAAATCGAAACAAATACACTAATTATGAAAAACAGAATCATAAATTCCGTTAAACTCATTTATAAACTTCATTTAAGAGACTTACTATTCATTATCCGATGACGAAAGCAATAAAATTTTGAAATGTTTGGTTTGCTTGCTAAACGAAAATATTATTGCATGCGTACGGGCTCGTAATGGATTGGATGTATAAGTCGTTAAAAAGTTAATAAAATTTATTCTTTTCACAAGAAATAAAACAAAATGCTGAAATATTTTCTGAGATATTGGTACAATATCACAATATCTCAAACGTTAAACAAAACTCAAACAAAACAGAGAAACTAATTCTATCTCACAGCTAATTCACTACAACCAATAACAGTATTAGGTAAACAACAGCTCGCTTAAAACAGCTACAACTGAGCTGTGGTGTTTAAATTCGGCTTTTATAACCTTTTTAATTATTCACTGGAATATTCTGGTAAAACCTATTTTCTGGATTTCTTTCGAGTTTTGTGAATGGCAGCAGCAATTACGAGATATTTACTTATTAAATATTAAATACACAAGCTCTTTTATTTTTACTTTTCCGACGTAGCTTTCTCTTCAAAAATCGTCTGCGTTGCACAAGAAAATAAAGCAATTTTAATTACAGTTCTAAATAAATAGCTAAATAAATACGAAATCCGTAACAATATATACGAAAAATCACTTCAACATTTAATTTTAAAAAAGCTTATAGGATTTTGAAAAATTCGCTTCATTACATTATATTTTCGTCCACAAGAAGCACATGTATAAAATTGAAGCTGGTAGCTTATCAGGAAGCTTTTTAAAAATCAAAATGGGAAACTCTTTTTCAGTTATATCTTATATGCCCATCTGAATGCGCTCTGTGCGATTAAGACAAATTTAAGATTTAATGACGGAGAGAATAAATATTTTTTCATTCACAACAAATTACGTGAATATATTACATATGATTACATTAATAAATGGATTAAAGTGGAACTTACCGCTCACTTAGAGCTTGTAATAGTCAACAGTAATCCTATTATCTCTTAATTGATGAGATATAATCAGCTCCAGATTAATCAGATTGCTTGCCCTTTGATCATACTGCGCCTTAAATTGATTCTAATCCTCTGTAGCCAATCTTCCTACTACAAATATCATATTGTATCGAAAAAAGGAATTATTATTTATCTATCAGCTATTTTATTGAACCGAATCTCAAAAGAACGAAAGAGCTCAATTGAATACAGAGGGTGTTTACATAATTTTACAATGATTCCGAGGCCCTTTAATTAATGTTTAAAATGCAAAGAGTACTTTATTTTCATGATAGAATGGCTTTTCATAAAATTTTAGTGATACTGGTTTCCATTCCTGTTCCATTACATTCCAGAACCGATTGTGGTGGCTTTTGCACGTAGTAAGAGCTCTTTTCAAGCGATCTTTTTGCAGTCATTTAGGTAAACCCATGCTGCATCAAGAGTCATAAAATACTTCTCTTTGTCTGCTAAATAGTTTTCATATATTTCTAAAACTCTTATGCGCTGAACCACAT
The DNA here is from genome assembly GCA_000611955.2 of Stegodyphus mimosarum. Taxonomy (NCBI): domain Eukaryota; kingdom Metazoa; phylum Arthropoda; class Arachnida; order Araneae; family Eresidae; genus Stegodyphus; species Stegodyphus mimosarum. Next base: position 54,142 of record KK121323.1, read on the forward strand.
GACTCAGCGAAAGGTGGTGAATATTGTGTCTTTTATGCTTTTAAGTCATAAATCTTGGTTTATTATTTTACGTTAGTGTACAAAACGTAAGCAACAAATTCATTTTTTAACATACAACCATGAAATTGTTAAGGAGGCCTTTTTTGCGATCATTACAATATAAAGGCAACTCAATAAAAAAGCACGCAAAACGCGAGACGTCAGCGCGTGTAGTGTAGGGCAATTTAAAAAGCGTTTTTCCAGGCATTCTTTTGCAACTGAAGGCGAGATTGTACATGCAGTATGGCTACAAAAAAACATCATATGGTAGAATGATGGGCAAGCTTGACAAGGAGCTTAATTTATCGTCTGTCGTTCAGAAGTTTGGAATAGATAAATTCTGTTATGAGCTTGACAAGCCTTGCAAACGTCAAATACAGCTGTAGAAAGGTTGATCCTAAAAGTCCAAGAAAAATAGATATGTCTGGCGACCACCAATATATCACCTTGCAGGACAAAAGAGATCAAAACTAGAAGGCAGACAACGTTGCTCAGCAGTTGCTCACGGAAACCGGACTACAGGCATCCCTGTTTATTGTGGCCAGACGACTTCATAAAAGGGGCCTATTCGCCCGCTGTCCTGAAAGTTGCATACTATTAACAACAGCCCATCAGTCACCTTTTTGACCAATGAGAGTCGTTTCAGTCCGACAAACGATTCTCGGCGATAGTTGCTATAGAGAGATGTAGGGATATGCTTTCATTACACTTTCCACTAACATCCCTAAGGAGACCGTTAGGGTGTTTCTGGCGTGTTTGTATGGGGAGATTTGTTATGATGAATGGACAGTTGGAGCTCCACATTTTCGACAGAGGTTCACTTATCGGAGATCGTTACAGTGATGAAGTTATCCTCACCTAAGTGCGTCTTGTCCAGAGTTTCGTTGGTCCAGACTTTATGTATGATATTGCACAGCCGCAGAGACTCGTGCTGTTCAGAAGCATCTAAAGCTCCTAGAATGTGGAGATATCTACAGCATGGATCGACCAGCCTGTTTCCTTGATTTCAGTCTTATTGAACATGTGTGAAATACTTTATGGAAACTCCTGGCGGTACTATCTTACTCTCCAGAGAACACCAGACAAGTAAAAGAGATGTTTCTTGAAGAATGTGGACTCTTACCACGAGAACTGTTAAATAATTTGGTGTTGTGTATCAACAGTTTGTGCAGTTAGGGGAGGTCATATCCTTCATTAAGGATCTTTGGCTTGCTCATCTCCCTCTTGGTCAGACAGCTTTTTGCATCAACTTTATTCTGTCAATAAATCTTTTCTACTCATTGCGTTCCTTATGTGTCTATTCATTTTTTGACTATTATTCTTTCCTCATCATTTAAATACTACTCCTCTGTTGCATAAATTTCATGTCTCCCAGTTGGTTGCTTGCAGAATTACAACCAGAATCAGAAAAGTTGCTTAAATGTTTATCACTAGTGTATATGTTGTTGTTGCAGATGTATTTAAGACTTTACAATTGATTTCTATGCTTCTCTTGTTAACGAAGATTTAATTTTAGAAACATTAAAAATTGCACGTACCTTTTTCAGGTATTCGTTTGGAGTCTTCTTTCCATGTAGATTTTTCCTTTCCGATTAATTATGTTGCTTATTTTTTGTAAATCCGGTTATAAAAGCATTTTAAATGAATCGAATATTTGTGTTATGATAATTTTAAATTTAAAAAAGATGCATTTTGTAAAACATTATAAAATCTAACTTCTTACACGGTCCTGTAAAGCATACAGTTATATTGGGTCAAGTCTTATACTCTTTCTAAAAATAGAGTACAAAAAGTTTGATTCTAACACAACACGAGAATGAAATGTTTAATTTCAAAATTTGAGGTTTCTTAGATTTTTTATTGCTTTTTTTTTCAGTTTTCTTCAGAGGGCCGTTTAGAAATAAATCAGAATTATTTGAAGTCTGTTTTCTCACCTTTTTATGTCATTCAGTGGTACTACTTTGAGATTCACTAGAATGTAATATTTTTATTTTATAATTGTGTTACATTTAGTGCCCAAAATAATTTGTACACAAGTAATTTATAAATTTTCAAATGAAAAAATAAGTTAATAATTTTATTCTGCAGTTTCATTATATTATATTCTAAACAGAAAAAAATCCATTGCGGTAGAAATACTCCTCATTTAGCAAAAAATGTTATGAGTTGGCTATATGCCGATATTGAAATTTGTTATTGTTTTCTAGAGCATGTATTCAATAAAACTCTGTGACAAAAATCTTCCATTTAATAAAAAATGTAACTTTTCACAACAATCTGCATATCATTGCTTCTCAATTAAGCTATCAACATGAAACTGCTTTCTTTTAACTATTTCCTCTTTAGTTACTACAAATATAGATATTTCTTTCTTCAATGTGCGCATGATCACTGAACATGATCTGAAATTTAAAAATTACATATCTCAATCTTTTTTTGTCGTACGGGAAACAAACATTTTGAGTTTCATTTTTTAGAATGAGTGTAAACTTCTATTTAGTAAAACTATAAGGGTCTTATAAAGAGATAGCTTTCATAATTTTTATGAAATTGTTTTTTTTTATTTTAAATTTCCAAAATATGAACATCTGAGTCATTTAAAATATTTCCATAATGTAAATATATGTCTACGAACAGCGATTGCCAAATTAAAGCTCGCATAAGAATTTTTGTGGACACGGTATATAGTTTAAACATTAGTATGTCTACACATTCTTACAAAACGTTTATACTCGGTTACTTACTATTACGTCGAACATTTTAATAATTCATAACAAGTAAACTACGCATTTGATGCCAAACTATTTTACACTGAAATATGTAAACTTTTTAAACGCACTTCCCAAATATGGTGCACCCATTTTTGCTAATATAGCAAATTTTTGTGGAATAATGTACTTCTTCCATGGCCACAGTACATCATAGTCAACAGAGCTGCATGCCTACCAATGGCCAAGTACAGAGTATTGAACACTGGCAGTTTGATTCGGGTTCGAGCGGACAGTCTACATAAGTATTTTCACGGTCGCCTCCCCATGTATAAATACAGACTAATTTCCCTTATAACGTCTTCCACAAATTCGTCCCTTCCCTTAGACAGGTAGCCATCTTGTACTTTATCATATTCGGAAAAAAAATGGCCGAACAGTAAAACCATTGAACACTGGTAGTTCAATCTGAGTCCAAATCCCGGTGAACGGGTTAGTTGCAAGGCATGTTTCGTAGTTTTTCCCATATGTAATGTGAATTTGAGAATGTTTCCGTTAAAATGGCTTCTGCGAAGGTATATTTGTCCTTAGTCAGATAGACTTAGTCCTTAGTGCACTTTGGCATAATCCGAATAAATCCTATTCTATTAAAGCCCCAGCATCGGTGATCCGGTTGCAGAGGTCTTGGAATTTAGTGAGAAGTGACCACAGAAAGACGCTGAATCCTCCACAAGGAGAAAGGCATGTGGTATTAAATCCGGAGACCGGTACGGTCACCGAATAAGAGTCTTGTGCGTCTTCTCTTCGTCTTGTGTGTTTTGTCCACCTCTGCGGCACATTTATTGGAGATGCTCTAGCAAATTTTGAATGAGAGGTTCTCGCAAGGGCTTCACTCAAAGTCGAATAATTGTCTTATTTAAAAAAATAATCATTAATGTTTACATTCAATTGTGCTATCCAATATTTGAGCTAAAAACCTGTCAGTGACGCACAAACATCTACCTATCAGCAAATGGTGACCCACTGAGGGGTTGTGAAACCATTGAGAAAAGGAAAACCCATTGAGGGTTAGAGTGCGGATGACACCAAAAGTTTGAGGACATATCTTAAATCAATGTAGAGTGGGTCACATTTGTTTCTGGACACTCATGTTTTTGAGTTTTGTTTACAAACACTTGTTACTAAATATTAGCAAAATAACTTTATTTTTCTTTCACATATACTACTGATTACCTTTTTAAAACCTGCTTGTTTAAAAAACATTTTTCAATACTTTTTGGTAACAAAAAACTGATTACCTTTTCAAAACTACTGATTACTTATTAAAACTACTGATACGACTGATTACCTATTTAAACCTGCTTGTTTTTTGTAATTTTCAATACTTTTTGATTGAAAAAAAAAGGAAGAAGGAAAGAAAAGAAAATCTGAAAGGCTTCAAATTTTAAATTACGTCTAAAGGGGCTTTTTTTAACATTTTGTGTGTTACCTTTATTTATTAAATATTATGTTCTTCGCACTTAAACCATAAAATTCAGTTCAAGAACAATATCGCAAATTAATTTTAAATTGAGCACATTTTTAAAATTTCCGATAGGCAGTCTCACACGCTGGAGGTAAAAATATTTTTTCTGTAAAACGTCACCATTGCTTGCTTTGAAATCCTTGAATTTGTTAATCGAAAATTCGTTAAAGTTTTACAAAATATGAAATTGATAATAAAACAAATTCCAAATATCAAATTTGGGCTTCCAGATGCCTATATTCGCAGCAGGATTACGGCATTCAAAATTCAATGGCTTTGGGTAGCATCGTTTTATCACAATGCGAGAAACATACATACATTTATGTACATTCTTCATTATTTAATTTCTTTAAATATAATACAGAGCTGTAATATTTGGTGGCAACAGTTTGAAAAGTAGTGAAACGGACATTCAGAGTGATTCAACGCAAAATCGCAAAACGAAAACAATAGTCCCTCAGGGACAAAGCCCCTTTGGACTAAAAAGAACTTATTCAAAAATTTCTGAAAATGAACTCATATAAGTATTCGGACATTTTTAGCAAATAACTTACATTTAAGTGTAAGAACGTTCCAATTGGTTCCATTTTTCTGGAACAATTGCTTTTAGTAGAGCTTTATATGAAATATCGTTGCTTCCATATTCTTTTCTTCCCTCAAACATGTTCGATAGGATTTAAGTCCAGAGAACAGGGAGAAGTTTCAATTAGTTTAGGACAAATGCATAGGAACCAGAAACGAAATTTAAGGCTGTATGTTTAGGATCGTATCTTGATAGAACTCGAATGAATAGGCATTCCAAGTTTTCTTGCATATACTTTCAGGTGTTCATTAGAATATTTATAAATTTATACTGATGTGTGTTATTTTTCATAAAAATAAAATTTACCACCCCAGAGACAATGAAACATCCCCAAACCATTAAGTCTCAAACCCTGCGCTTATAATAGGAAATACACTTTTTTTGTATTCAAGCCTTCATTCCGGGTTTCATCCCATAATAATTTTTCCATCGGACTCAAATGTATTATACAAGCGGAAGTACCCGATGGCAGTTAACTTAGATTGAGAGTAATGTCTCTAACAACAAAGAAAGCATACCGCTGTAATCCTTCTCTAATAACGATGCAAAAATTACGATTCATACTCATACATTTTTCAGGCTGATGCGATATGGAAGCCACATAAAAAATTTCGATAGAAAAATAAGCTAATTCTCTCTCATTATATCAGCAACAATGGCAAAGTTTTAATGATTTTCGTCTTTCTAATTCAAATAGTCGTAAAAGCTGAAGTTCCATCCAATATTTCACCTATATTCAATTTCAGTCGATTAAATGTGGCAAAAAATGGATCATAATTGATCAGAAAACAATAATGCGAACAAACAAACAAACGCGCAAACGGGTATTCTTCTTTCTCTCTTCCTTTATATATACAGATTTTGTAAAACTTACAATTTTTATTAACAAACTCTACGATTTGTAAGCGAACAGCAGCAACACTTTTCGAAATAAAGCATTTTTATCTCCAACACGCGAGACTGTTGCCATTCGGAAAAATGAGTGCAAAAATTAGTGTTTTTAGAGTTTTTAATTAATATCTCCGCTGATTAAAGACGTACGAAGTTGTGAATAGTCGAAATTGCTTCCCACGAATTTTTGGAATTTTGGAAACGTATTTAATGCTTGGCAGTGCTATTTTTATTTCATTATAAAATTTAGAAACCTTTTATTAACAAACTGTAGAATTTGAAAGGGAGCAGTGCAACACTTCTCAAAATAAAGCAGATTTTTATCTTCAGCGTGACTGATTTGTATCTCCAGACTTTTGCCACTCGGAAAAATAAGGGCGAAAATTAACGTTTCCAGCGTTTTTAATTAATATCTCTGATTTGAGCTTTTTTTTTTAGAAACAAACGTGGACGTTGACCTTTTCTAGGACCCAGAAAAGAATTGTAGAAAGTTTGATGACGTAGTGACTGAGTTAATCGCGAAAAAATACATAAACAGACATTCTTCATTTATATGTATAGATTTCAACTTGTCTGCAAGCTGTAGCATTGTACTACTATGATATTAGTACTGCTGATACATTGTACTAATACGATGAACAGTTACTCGCGGTGAATTTTGCGAGCTTCTGGCGTATTTTCCTTGTTGACGAAGAATTACTCTTTTGCTGACCGTTCAATTCATCCATTTTCTGTAGTGATTCTTCTAACAGTTTCATGGCTAGCTTTTATTGATAACTGTTCTTCTAAATACCTCTCAAATTTTGCAGCAATTTTTAAATATCCAATTCCTTCGTGTTATTTTGTAACGTGTTCCAGACTTTAGTGCATTTTGCAAACGTTCCACGTAATTTCCATCGTTGTAATAACATCAAAAACAGTTAAACGTTTTACTCCAAGGATGTTTTACGCACGTATTCGGAATACTTCTAACATCTTGAAAATGAGTTTAAACCGAAAATCATTTTTAATTTATAATTGAACTTGTCGTTTAATTTCTAACCTCTTATCATGTTACTTCAAATATGGAACTGTGAATATAGTTTGCTATGCAAGTAATCTTTTACAAATGCAGACGATAATTCTTGTGATTTATTTTTATTTGAAACTAAAATTTGTAGCAAAAAACATTGTCTATCAAAATATTTCAACAAAAACCCGGACTATCCAAATTATTATGCGAGTTGCTGATTAACACTTTTACAATCTATTATTTTATTACTCAGAATATTTTGATGATATTTATGTTATAGCAATTAAATCTTACAATAGAGTAAAAATAATATATTAAAATAAATTGAAATTTGTGTTTCAATACTTAGTACAAGATTTAAACAAATCAATATCAAAACTGCAAGCATTCAAAAATAAATGTGAGTCACTATACATGAATTTTATACTACAGAAAACAACATTTTTGGATTTTTTCGTAACCATGTATATTTTTATTATCTAATGTATTTCCTCTTTTGAGTATTGCACTAACTTACATAATTTCAAACGTTAATTATTATAATTCGTTTCTTAAAAATTATATTATTACAGAACACGACCTTATCAGACATACATTTATTTTTTTCTTTTTCTATGTTAATAACGGCATTTAAAATACATTTACTCGTTGTTTGTTTTCTTTATTTTATGCAAGTAAAATATTAAATGTAAGAAAAATGTTTAATATTTTTTATGTTTAATATTCACATATTAACGATTCTTCCCTCCCCTTCCCCCATTTTTTAAATACCTCAAATTGTTCCTTTTCTTTCTATTTTCAATACCAGTATAAATAACCACAGGGGATGAACTTCATTTTAAATGTTGAGCAAATTATACTAGTCGTTTTTTTCACAGCAATATTAATTATGTATGGTAATGCATAGCACAACGAAATAGATTTAATTAATTAAGTTCCCCCTATAAATTAAAAACAAAATTGGAATTAAATATCATCAAGCAAGAGAAAACATTTTACTAATGCAGGCAGATAAAAGGATATTACGCAATTCATTAAAAATAAATTTTCTATTTTTAAGCCTTTTTGATTAATCGTCTGCTACGTTGAAATGCGTCAGGATCAGGCTATTAAGGTTTTTATTAAACTATTACATTTTTCTAAAACAAAAAGTAAAATATATCGCTAATAAAAATATGTAATCCCACCGTTAAGCACATTTGTACTGGATAAACGTTATTTATTAAACTGCGAGGAATTTGCTAAAAGAAAGAAACTTTACATGAAACTTGCAATTCAAAAGACAAACACTAATAAAAATATTTGTTTTGAAATTTAGAAAGAAGTAATTTTGTAAAATATCATTTTTAAAGTTATTCTTTTTAATCATATTTAAAGTATTACATGCATAGCAAAACAATCACACTCCAAATTTGAAATTTTTCTTTAACAGAAATTTTTAATTAATTTAGAACTCAGAAATTTATGGAATTTTAATGCTATTAAATCTTAAGAATTTAAAAGTCAGACATTCAGGCCTTAAAATGAAGAGAAAATGACTAAAATAATGAATTTTCTTTTTTATTTCATGAAGTCTGATGCTTTTGATGAGCATCGAAGGTACCAAATTTCTAAGGCCTTAAGTGGATTACCATACCTCTAGTAAAGTATCACAGAGACTAAGAAAGGGTATAAAATACACTTTTATTTAACTCAATTAAAAGTTAATAGAAGGCACCACTCGTGCTTATAGAATCGCCAGCATTTATGGCTTAAAATAAAAGTAATGACTTAACTAAGTAAATTATCCCAAATGGCTACATAGAAAGAGAAACGCACAAGTTGCTTCTGACCTAAAGTCAACGTGACAAGCCTAATGGCTAGAATAACGCTACGCCACAGAATACTACTCTCAGGAGAATCAAATAGCAACGAAACCTTTAGCAGGCGGAACACGCTCTAATTCTACCCTCTAAAACCTTCCCGTAAATACTATCTCTTTTCTACCTCACACGTGAGACAAAAGAAAGAAAGGTTTCTGAATACACATGAGCTAGAAATTTACATTCTGGCAGGGAAATGGAAAGAGAGAAGGGCAAAAAAGCAAATTAACGTAAAATAACTGGTTAATGAAACTAATTTTATAATTTACGTTTTCAAGTTTGATCAAATGGTATAGTAACATGACGATGTAAAATTTAAAATTAGACAAAAAAATAAAGTTTTGTGTAAATTTTCAGTAAAATTCACTCAATTTTGAGGTTGATCGGACATAAGTCTCTTTCTTCAGGAGCAAAAGCTGTAAAATAGAAGGAACGACAATCATTTTTATACCGAAAGCAATGAGAAGAAGAAACGAACAGGAACGTATGTTGAGGAAAATGATTATAAATGTGTAAAACTAAGGTATTAGAATTCCGATAGCGTTAGCAAAGACTGGATCAGAATTAATGTCATTAATTAAATAATTTAAATTTTTGTGAATGTAAAAAATTTCAAGAAAGTCTAATTCACCAATTGAAAAATCTTTATGGATAATTTTTGCAGAAAAAAGTCAAAATTGGGAATAAATGTCCGTCTGTGATTGGCTATCCAAGATATGTTTATTTCTTCTTTTCAAACTTAGAACTCGTATTGTTTGGCTCGAAATTTTAACGCTATTTTAGTTTGGCCGATGTTAAACCAAGCAGATAAAATGTGCTATGAATTTCCTAAGAATGACAATAAGCGATTAATCATTAAGAATCGATCCAACAATTTTACTGGTGAATGTCTAAGTGTTGAACTTCTAGAGGATCCTGTCGAGTTCAGACAAATTTGTACCAATCTTTCCGGTATCCTTGCTTGTACCAATCTATCAGCGTGTAGAATTTTAACGTAACTGAAGTCATTCTATATTACACCAAAACTAAATTATGCTAGCAAAACTGAGATGTGAACGCAATAAATGGTATACAAACTAAAACTACAAAACCTCTTAGTGAAATTAAAGTTTCAAATCCTGCTTTAATCTGCGTCGTTTAATTGGCGTTTTCAAAATTTAATTTCAAAAAGGTCTGGCATTTTTTTAATCTGATTTCTGTCGAAAAATTGTTTTATCATTCTCCTGGTTTTACTATCAAAATTCCTTCTTTCGAAAATACATATAATTTTTAAGTCATCCATAAGTAAATGTCTTGTTTTACGATAAGCTTTAAAACAATGAGAAAAAAATCCACTTTCAACATCTAAGATATGCTATTATTTAAAACTTCTTCCTTTCTGTACTATTAAAAAATGAAGAATCTACATGTACATTCCCCGCATTATAGAAAAACGACGACACCTAGAGCCATCACAATTTTAGCACGCATAGTCGCCTACACGAACATGTGCACCTCGAAGTCTGCGTTTTGAATTTAGAGTTTTATATATTTATTTATTTATTTCCCTTTATGCACGAAATGTACTTGTGTTTTAAATTTAATCACAAAACTCAGCGATATAAAAGAAGTGTGTTGCCACTCGACAAACTGGAACATGTTTGTTTCTCAAATTTAATAAAACTTTAACAATTCAAAATAAATGCGTTGCAATGGTCCGAACTCAGACACTTTTATCTTTCACGCGGTACTGCGTGTCGTTCACCAAAGTAAGATATCAATTTTTCTTTTAAATTTATTCAATCCTTAATTAATAAAGTAAGCGGTTTAAAGGCCATACATGATGATTGATTCGATTCCATTATTATTAATTGCCAGCTGAACGGGTGAAATTACGTTCACTGAATTCATTAAAATCATTATATATTTCATTCTTTTTTATGATAATTGTTTTAGACGGCTGACAGCGGAAGTCTTCATTTAAAATTTTTAACAATCTGACTGCAGAAGCTCCAAATTGTGTTTTGGTCTAAAGATTAAATTGAACATGAGACCCCAAATTCAAAAATTTTACTTAAGGTGATTTTGAAAGATTTGAAAACATTAATAAACGGACGATGTCAGATCAGAGGGATATGCGAATTGAACCCAAATTTTCTATTTAAATCGTCCTTGGGTGTCCTTTATCATGCAATAGGAGGTATCATGCAATAGCATTTTCAAGATGAAACAAAAACACGTCATTTCTTTTAGTTAGTTCGGAACTTCAATCTTTTTCCAGTGAATAGCTTCTTTAACCGCATTTTAGCTTCCCAAAAGCTCTTAAGTACAGATCAGAATTTAAAAATGTATTTTGTAATACGTAACACCTTCACCTTTGCGGCAAATACATATAATCACCTTGTCCTGGCGAAAACCTTCTCTGGGTATTGCAGATGGTCACTTGCGTTTATTAATTCATCACCTTTTAAGTTGTTTTAAACGACATCTTTTAACACCCCGCCTGTAATTTTATGTATTTTATTTTTCATTCGTGGCACACGCTTTAACAAACGTTGCAAATTCCCTAATAGGCAGTTTTTAAATCGTTATTATTCTTTGAGTCAGCTAAAGAAGTACTATTACTTCTATTATTAGTTTATTAGTTTATTATATTATTAGTTTTTATCCAACATATCAAGCGCCATTAGTGAATCGTGGAGGTGTGCTGTGTGGGATTTCGAGATGGAAAGCGAAAAAAGAGTTGAAGGGGAAAAAACCAGCCAAAATGAATTTTTAAATAGTTGAGCATTTTTTGCAAATGTCGATAAGGATAAAATCAATAACTGATTAATAAAAAGACGTTATTGCAGTAAAATTATAAGAATTTCTATAATCCTTCGGGAATATGATAATCCATCAACTGACAACGCTTATCACGAAGAACAAACAGAGCTTATTAAAGTTGGGTACAATAATTTTTAACTACGGTGAGATTTTTCCATTTTTTTTTTTCATTTTTAAAATCAAAAGGCATTTCTAACGAATTTTCTACAGAAAAAATTTATACAATGATTGTTACAGAACATCCATTGTGCCTTCTGTCATTGGATTTTTCAACATAGACAAAAGAAATGGCTATTTTATTTTTCAAAATTTCTATAAAACTAACGTTTTATCCCCATTTTATTTTAAATATTTCGCAACACTTGCATTGCAATTTTCTTACTTTCAAATCAGCTTAAAAATCGTAGGCCTCATTTGTTTGAAACCGTAATTTCATTAGCAAATGTCTTTCTCATTTCTGCGAGCATCAACTTGGTCGTCTAATAGATAGAACTGTGGAACTCTTGTAGCTCATCTGAAGTTCACTCCTGGGATTGAGAGCGATTTCTAAATGGGTTTTCCTCGAGTGTTATGAAAATGTGAGCTATTTTCCTTTTAAAAACTTCCATGAAGCCATCCCTTCCACTGGGTATATGCTACTTAAGTGTTTTATCATCATTAACAAATCTAACCCCATGAACTGCTCTGAAATGCTTTTGCAATTACTTTAAGAATGTCTACTGCACGTTGATTATGAATTGGTAATCCATGAGTAGATATAAATTTGCTTAAGTAACTTAAGCATTTATTTATACTAAACTTAAATTTAGTAACCAAAATGTCTAATTTTTGAATGTGGATTAAAGATTAATATACCTTAAAATGAAAATCTAAATTAAATCTCTAATGCCAATAGGCAGTCTAATAGCTTGATACCTTGGTCACGCTATATATTCGGAATAGAATTAGAAAATGTTAATAAATCTCTAAAGTCAAGCAATTAAGAAAACGGAAATTAAGTACCCCTTCTATTTTGATACATTTTCAAAAATATTAATTATAATTTTCAACGTGCACTATTACTGATCTCAAACAAATTGTATGTACCCTGTGTGTCTTGGAATTTTTAAATAGCATAGGAACAATAAGCCGCACAATTATTCCAACTTCGGATCTCTCGAATGCTACCCAGACATGCTTCCAATTACATCATAGAGGAATACGGTAGAAGAAAGTTGAAAGTCCTTGCATTCTTGTTTACTTAAAGGGCGACTGGGAATGAAGGGTCCTAGTCAAATCCTCGCGATGACAAATTACCACCTTTCATATTAATTCGGGTGCTACTTGTAAAATCAGTAGGTTTTAGGGCAGCAGGAAACAAGAGAAATCTGATATGCCCTCATTGGAACTCTCGCACAGAATTTCCCAATCTCTAGACAGGCAGGCTTGCAATTATGCTATGAAATTTCGCGATAAGAGAGGTTAGGATAGGTTATTTGAATATCGCAAAGCACATGAGAAAATTGACTCGCATTCACGTTACACGTGAGAAGAATTAAAAGAAAACAACTATGCAATTACCGGCCGCTGATGGGCCCGATGAAGAAGGAGAAAATTTCTTGCAATAGTATGCCAAAAAACTTAAAATCAATAAATTTTCTATCGTTTATGATAGTTGCTCTAGTTATTATAATTTTTCCTATAAATTCCTTTTTCAACTTCTGATATAAATTCATATCAAAGGCTTTTCAGTTTTCTAATTATATTTCTTTGAAGCTTTTCGTGATCCTCAATATCTCTCAGATTTTAATTTCAGATCTGGCTAAACATTTTCGTACATTTAAAATACATTTGTCACCATTTTAAGTAAATTTACTTTAAACTGAAATTTTCAATGTATTATCAGAATTTCAATTATTTAGTTAGAAAAAACATAAATTTTTCTTGAAAACATAGCAGTGAATTCTTATTTTATTCAATAGACTTCTTATATACCATGTCAACAAGTGTCCTTAAGCGGCCTTTAGTTTCGTAATATTTGCTCACAGGCATATATTTCCCACTACAAAAGTATCTTAAATGACACAAATATAGTTTTTGCTTCCAATGGCTGAGAATAAGACAAACATTATACAAACAGAACTGAACTCTGCGAACATATAACATAAAACGTCAATAGCTCATCATTTAGCCTCTAGCTCTCCAATACCTCTCCACTTCAGGGACTCCACGCAGCGTAGGGCTTCTTCCAATATGTATCCTCTCCGTTTTCTCAGTTAAACCCCGAAGTGGGCAATTTGAGCTGATAAGAATAGCCACACGATAAAGATGGCTTACCAAGCAGTTGTTACCAGTTTCAAGCCTAAAACTGGCCACAACTATTCCCCGTGGTTTGTCTGCTGATTTCCTTTTCAAGATGTCCCTCCAACTCTTGGTTGAGACCCGCATCATAAATTCACCTCTCCATGTTTGCTCCAAAAATTTGCGAAATGTACAGTTTTTCAGAATGGTAAGAACGAACTGTAGAAATCTTTTGAACAATCTCTGTACCTTCTTTTATAATTTTGTCCACCCGATATTTACCATAAAGTCCGCAAGACAGAGAATCCATTGTAGTACAATCTCTTTACCCCTAGTCTCATGTTCTCCAAACGAATTTGGCATTCAAGGATTTCATCGAATGCTGAACGGGCTCCTGATCCAATAGGCTGTAGTTCCACCTTGGACTCCAAGAGGATGATCACTTTATCATAAATAAACTTTGGGGCATTAATTTGTCCTAGGGTTACACAGATAGCTATTACCTTACCATCGAAAGCAGCTCTCCGCGTACCTATGGGTATGCAGAACGAAAATTGGGCAGGAAAAATTTCCGCCACGGCATTTAGGCACTCTCAATAAAATGGACCGTTCGTAGAGATGTGAAATCAATTTCGTTCAGGATAAAGTGCTCGTCTCAAGGGCCAAAAATTTTTAGATGTTCGATTTTTCAAACTACGTTGAATAAGAGCTAAGCTGATATTTCTCTAAATCAAATCTAAAGGTCTATGAGGTTTCAGAAAAGTCTGAGAAGTCTCATTTTCCAGCTCATGTTCTGATGTAAATTTTATCACATTTTGGAGGAATCTATTTTGGGTTATAAAATTCCTGTGATCATTTCTGTAGCAATTCCAAAAAGGAATCCCAGTTATTCATTTCTCAAAAAGCAGCACGGCTTTCTCTTCGATAACAGCTTTAATAGGTCTTCTGCTTGTAAAAATAAGCATTACATTTCTAGGAATAGTCTTTATTGCCTCATTAATTAGTTTTAGGGCCTGATTTTTTAAGTTTTCCAATTTTCCTATTAAGGTTCTTTGAGCTGAGATCAAAACTTCGCAGCAGTAACAAACAACCGGCAAAATAAATGTTTTATATCTTTGGTTTCGTACCTTTGGTTTGACCGGGAACAACCCCTGAAACAAACTACCAAACACTTTAAATTTTCGATCTGTTTTTTAATTCTGTCAGCTAAACGTGGATTTATTTGGAACCCCAGCTCAATTTTTTATCAAAAACAGCTCCTAAGTAAGTGCCTATTTATCTCTCTTAGTCAAACGACACTTCTAAGACACAATTATTTATGCTATGTTAGTTTTGAGCTGAAAAATGTCAATTTTATAAAAGTTACGAAATCTGACTTTTATTTCAAAATTAGAGATCTGACTATTAAATTTCAAAATTAGAGATTTTTGCCATTTTTTCTGACTTTTCTTGAGAAGTCGGTTAAAAGTGAATTATAATAATAAAGTTGATTTTTTTTCTCTTTAATGTCATTCGGTGGTATGCTATTTTGATTTTATCGTGTGTAATATTTTTTAATTTGAAATCTCATTACATTTGGTATAAAGGCATTTTCTTGCAAGTGGTTTATTAGTTAAATGCAAAAGTATGTTGATATTCATAAGTAGTTTTGTTTTTTTACTTTCATTATCTGATACTCATATAAAAAATCATTGGTTAGAAATATTTACCACATTAATTAATCCGCATAACATTATGAATTAGCTGTATGCCAATATTAAAACCCCATTGTTTTCTAGAAAATGAATCTTAAATTGAAAAAAGAGAAATGAAAAAAATGTGGGAGGCGTGGACGTACTCACTTATTCAATGCTTATGCCGAGTGTTAAATGGCGCCATGATTTTTACTTCCTAGTACGAAGTAAAGGCAGTATTATAATCGCGAAAAATTTCGGGTATCGCATTTCAACAAAAATATCAATATTGACCGCTCTCGATTCCATTTGAGCGATGTTTTTGTATTACATCTGTACGTATGGGCAGAAAAAAGGACTCTTTTTCCCAAAACGAATTGGGAAATGGATTCCGAAGAGATGTTTTCGTGATGTCTGTACGTACGCAGGTACGTATATATCTAGCGTAATTCAAAAACGAGTAACCTCAGAACGTTGAAATTTTGTATATGGGACTGCTATAACATTTAGATGTGCACCTCCCTTCTTGATTGCAATCGGTGGCACCAAAAGTAAATAAGCATATACACACTCAGTTACCCAGCTCGGTGAACTAATTTTTTTTTATTCTTATATGTTGGTAAATTGCGCATTTTTTGCTTTAAAAATAATGAGTTAATTGAGTTATATTGACCTTATCCGGTTACGGTTTTAATCTGCATGCAGTAGTTGTAGAATTATCAACAATTTAAAAGTTGTTAAGTTCCACTAAGCCTAATGACGCAGCCGTTTGTTTACATTTAGCATAGTAAATTAAGTCAGCTTCTGCCTCAACTTCAGCGCCTTTTTGCAGAGTGGGACCGAACTGAAAAATCTGTCTTTCTGCCTAATTTTAATTCATTTAAATCTAATTTTAATTGTAAAACCATTTTAACTGTTTTTAACGAAAATTTTGTGTTTTAGGTTTTTCTTTATTTTGCAAATTTTTAATAAAGATGTTTTGAGTTTTTATGTTTTTTTTTTCCTTCCGCGAAGGGATAACTGAATTGATTGAATTAGAAATATATCTCTAATGAAATTCGGGAGAATACGTTTAAATGAAATGCAGCAAACAATGTGTATAATTTAATACGCCATACAAGAAAGCCATGGGTCCACATCAGAATTTTTTTTATATTCGTTATACTGTTCACATTTGGGATGTAATTTCATAGAAGATATCGAGATTTGCTCCGGATTACTTCACCTGTAAAACATTTTGCTGGAGTTTGTAAGGAATATTTTAATTTTATAACAGTTATTTTAATTTTAAAATGCTTTCCTATCCATTCTTGTTTCCAGTTACAACTCCCTACCAGAATGAGTTTTTAAATCACGTTGAATGCAAATGAGTTAGAAGTAGTATTTAAGGAAGGTTCAACTTTCTTCGTGAGAGAGAGCTAGGAATATTGAGTAGCGCGTGGTTTCCTTCGGGCTAAATCTCTTTTGAGGCTGTTACGCTCGGCTGTGTATTACGTCCCTTTCGATATTCGCGGGCTAGTTTAAATTAAGGGCCAGCTACGTTAGATAATTGTGATAGCTTCGGCTAAGTCTCTTAGTTAGTTTTAATTTGGTTCTTGTTTCTTATTCTGAGCTTAAGCCTAAGTGGAGGCTTTCTTGTAAGCCCGAGAAACGGGCCAACCGTTCGTCTTATTTTGAGTGAAATAGAGGATAATTAACCCTTCTTGAGGCTACGACTTTAGTTATTTGCGTGGTAAAGATAAGTCGCTTAACCGTTGACTAGGTTCCCCGACATTTACTTTAGCCAAAAAGAGTAAAAAACCCTAAAGTTGCGAAAAAGGCTCAGTTTTTTTTCCTTCTTTCTTTCTTTTCTAGCATGCTTATCCACGAATTACAAGAACTGTTAACACGCAAAATTGCTAACTCAGTATTTGAAAACACTGGAACACATCAAAATGTTTAATTTAATTATTCTTTGGTTTGAAGCTGAGAATGTCAACGGTTTGTAAAGCAACTTAAAATGGAATCCTAACTTTTAAGACTTTTATTTTGGAAAAAAGGTGTAATATTATTTTTACATATTATTTAAAATTTCAAATGTTTCTAAGATTCCAACAATACTATCAATTATATCACTTTTACTACCATAATCTAATTTTTTATTTGCCTTCTGTGGGCCTTTTGATGTTAGATTTGTTTAAGATGCTATGGGATGAATGAGGTTTAAAACATGAATTTACCTACTTGAGTTATTTCTTATGGTTACTTTATTTATTCCTTCCAGCTTTAGCGGTGACATCGGCATCTTGATTAGTATAATTCAGACAAGCAAAGAGAAAAAAATTGTGAAAACAAAAGAAGGGCGGAGAGAAAACACTGTGTGTGGTGTGGACTCACTCAACTGATCAATGTTTACTTTTACAAGTAATGATTCCGAAAAGGACCATGATCAAAAACAATGCGAAACAGATTATTGATCAATCAAAAATTGTTAGTTCTTTCTGCTCGCTCGACGTTTTACATCAGTATTAACAGATCAGATATAAATTATTCCATATAGATTATTGGAGATTGAAAATAAGGGTTAAACACTGAATTGGACACAAGTACGTTGGTTGGTCAGTTTAATTTAAAGCATATATGACAAGCTTAATACACCCCAAAAATATGAATTTAAATTATGGTATCGAACTTGAAACAAAATCTTACATACCTTGATCTTAATTATTTCTAATCTCTTACTAATTAAGGTCGGTAAAATGATCTGAAGCAAAATCTTACGTAAATCTAAAAACATATATATACAACTTTAAAATTGGATTTTGTTCTCTATTTCTTATGCAGTTTTTTATCCTTCTGCAATTCATACCTTAGAGAGTTTCACATGTTTGCTTATTGGATTGGTCAGAAAATATGGGGCTTACTAATTCTAAAAGATTCGGTGACTAAGATCTTGCTTTCGTAGGAATTTGCATCGATTAAAACTTATCACGTCAGTCTGAATAGCAACGCTCTTCTTTTAATCTATTAACATCGAAAAGCTATTCTGAACCGATATTTCATTTTGACACATTTTAACGCTTCGTTCTTCAATTTCTGTACGAGCTTTAAGGATAACCTTAAATTTTAAAAATTAAATATCTCATCAAATTTTTGTCGTACAAAAGTCAAACATTTTGTAATTTATGTTTTAGAATCAGCATAAACTTTCATCAAATGTAACAGCAACAACCGAGGGGCCGTATAAAAAGTCAGATTTCATAATTGTGAAATTAGAAAATTTATTTTTTAAATTTTAAAGTGCCTTAATATGAATATTTTCTTTGTTTAAAGCATTTTATAGTTGCAAATTTATGTCACGGGTGAGAATATAAGGGCCGGTTAACCACTTTTGTGGATATGGTATAAGGTCATGTTAACTTTTAATTAATAAATATGTGTAGAATAATTGCTTTCAAAAATTGAAGATTGTTTTGCTAATTTTCCTGAAGTGTTTTACATATTTTCATTTCAAATCACAACCAAACTTAGGAAAACTGCCTCAGATGGCAATTATCAGAGGCTGACTATCTCACCGACAAAGTGTCATTCAAGTTTTAAGGTAAACGTGCGTATAAGTAGGCTTATGAAACATTGCCGCTTTGAACGGAACTATGATACGATCTCGCCGTTCCCTCTGGTTTGTTATTTTAATTGTTATCTTATTTGGTAAAATTTTAAAAATGCGGAATATATAAGAAGTAAAAATAATGCAGCCTCTGGTAAAACAGCGATTTGGGAATTAAAATACTCACTGTTGCGAAGCTAAATATTTTATATCTAGATCTAAGTATTTTTAATGTTGTCTACATTAGGAGTTCTTAATCCTCTTCGATGCTGCGGACCACTAAATTTGCAGGTTAGAATTTTTATACCTAGATTCTCGATATTTTCCCTCAAAATGATGATAGCTATCTTTCTTGTATTAAGTTATGGGAAAATAATTGTTGGTGGAGCCGAATCTTTATTTGGATGAGTAACAGTGAATAAACGTGGTGTGAAATCGAAGCTTCACGTGAATATATTCATGAAACTGCCGAAAATAATACAATAAATACGGATAAATTTTTTAATAAAGTTAGAGATTGCAAACGAAAGTAGGTTTTTTTTGGGGGGGGGGAGGTCAGCTAGTTAAGTAAAGTCATGAAAGAAAATGGGTACAACTTTTCAATCATTTAAAAGTCTTATTTGGCCAATTCATCTTCGTTGCCAAATCCTGGTCAAATATATTTCATTGCCAATATATTGGCTAATTCTACTCACATACACAGTCCAGTCACATTAATGTGACCATCTGTCAAAAGCCAGAATAACCACCTTTCGAAGAGCGGACTGCTGCGAGACGTGCAGGAAGAGAGTCACATAGGTCCCTGAAGGTGTTCTCTGGGATGTTGAGCCATGCCGACTCTAATGCCGTGGCCAGCTGCGCTAGATTACGCGGTTGAGGATCCATGGCGCGAACAACTCGATCGAGATGGTCGCACAGATGCTCGATTGGGTTTAAGTCAGGTGAGTTTGCTGGCCAGGGGAGGACGGTAAACTCATCCTGGTGCTCTTCGAACCACGCACGTACACTGGCAGCTGTATGGCACCTCGCATTGTCCTGCTGGAAGATGCCATCATCCTGAGGAAAAACAATGCGCATGTAGGGGTGAACATGGTCCGCAAGGACAGATGCGTACTTGTATTGATCCATTGTGCCTTCCACAATGATCAGTGAACCTAGAGAATGCCAGGAAAACATTCCCCAGACCATAATGCTCCCGCCTCCAGCTTGGACCGTTCCGGCAATGGTTGCAGGGTGGTTCCTTTCAGAGGTTTCACGCCTTATACGCCAACGTCCATCTGTCCGATGGAGCATAAAACGCGATTCATCCGAAAACGCAACCTGTCGCCACTCAGTGGACGTCCAGCTGCTGTACTGGCGTGCAAATTCTAGCCTTCGCCGTCGATGAACAGCAGTCAGCATAGGTGCACGAACCAGGCGTCTGCTTCGGAGGCCCAGACGCAGCAATGTTCGCTGAATAGTACTTTGGGAGACACTTTTGGTAGCCCCTTGGTTCATTTTGGTGGTCAGTTGCTCAACGGTAGCCCGTCTATCTGCCCGAACGCATCTCCGCAACCGTCGTTCGCCTCTGTCATCTATGGCCCGTGGTGCACCACATTTGCCACGTCGCTGATTTTGGACAGTCCCATTTTGCCATGCACGGTACACTTTTACCACGGCGGCACGCGAACAGTTCACAAACTCAGCCGTTTCGGAAATGCTTCCACCCTTGGCCCGAAAGCCAATGATCATGCCCTTTTGGAAGTCGGATAAATCGCTTCGTTTCTGCATTACGCCAACGATTGAAATGTTTTCCGAAGCCCTCACACACCCTTTATATACGCTCAACTGCACTGTGCTACCACCTGCCTTCTGTGATTGGTTATTTAACTCTGACATGGAAAGTACGTGGTGGTCACATTAATGTGACTGGACTGTGTAATAGAATACATTTTCAGCCTGCCAGGAACAACCACTCGAAAAGGTATTCTCAGTAATGAATGTCATATGATTTAGGTTAAAATAACACGCCGAGCAAAGATTAATTTAGAACTCAAACAACCAAAAAATCAGCGTTATATATATAAAATAATCTAATCTAATCTTCAGGATACTGATCAAGAACACACACAATCTTAACATCACAAAAGCAAAGGAACACTATGATTCAGGTTTTACTTTCAAGTTTATTCAAGACAACCACTAATTCAACTGGCGCTGCCAGATCCAAAGACAAGAAGTTATATCACCGGAAAGATTTACGCCCACTTTGGCGATTAAAATAAATTTCAACATAAAAATTTCTTACACACTGGGCCCGGCTGAACACTAGTTTAGAACAATCAAGATTATCATTAATACATGAACATTTTCAAGAATCATTATGCATTTCAATACAAATTCAAGTTTTTGTAATAAAGAAAATATCAACTAAAGATCAAGAACATGTAAAACTTACCATATGTTTAAAAAATATCAGGCAAACTTTCATTCATTAAGAATTACTCTCATAACATTCCTGTTCAAGCATCAGGAATTTAAATCAAGAATTTATATAACTCAAGATAATATTAAACAAATAACATTTCAATAATCCAACTAAAATACTAGAAATATTACCAGAAACCTGTCCTTTTTTTTCAGGTTTAAAATAAAAATAAAATTTTAAATACACTTATACATTTCTATGACCTTAAAATTTTCTGATATATACATTACTTTAAATACCATTATATTACTTTTCAGTAAAAAATATACAGTCACACAATATAAATACTCTTAGCATTCTAACTTAACTAATAATTGTATAGGTCTTTTTATAATGCCTTTTTCAGTCTTTATTTCGCAACTGCGAATTAGTCCATCTCTACCAGTAAAAGTTTTGAGAACTTTTCCTAATCTCCACATGTTACGTGGTAAATGTTCATCATGTATTATCACGATATCATTCACACTCAAGTCGTGTTTTGCACGGTGATTTTTCACACAATTTGCAGATTTCAAATTCAACAAATAATCTTTATAAAAATTTTTCCAAAAGTTATTTAGTAGTTTTTCACGATATAGATACGCTTTTAAAAGAATTTCTTTAGTACTGCACACTTCATGAGTGTATTTGACAGGAGGCAAATTAGCAAGTTTCTGCCCTAGCAAAAAATGAGCAGGTGACAGAACTTGGGGTTCATTATCTTGGATGTAAGTCAAGGGTCGACGATTTATCACCGCCTCAATTTCAGTCAGTACAGTTTCCAATTCTTCGGGAAGAAGTGATGTTCTACCAAGAATTTTTCTTAATATTGTTTTGACGGTTCTCACAAGTCTCTCGTAAAATCCGCCCCACCAGGCTCCTCTTTCAATGATATACTTCCACTGAATGCCCTTTGCGGCATAATAATTCTTTACATCGGGATGGCTTAATACCTGCCACATCTTTCTGAGCTCCGCGTCAGCTGCCTTGAATGTACGCGCGTTATCTGAGTATATTAAAGAGCACAACCCTCTTCTTGCTATAAATCGACGAAAAGCAAGTAGGAAAGATTTAGTTGTGAGGTCTTTTGTTAGTTCAAGATGAATACCTCTAGTTACTGCGCAGGTAAATAATAGGATATAATACTTTGTATTTTCATTTTTAACGAAAAGTGGACCTGCATAATCCAGTCCTATAACATCAAAAGGATTTGTTTTTTCAATTCTAGATGGAGGTAATGGTGCTATGACTTGTCGCATCGGTCGTGAGTTATAACGCTGACACAGTACACAGTTTCTTATAACACGTTTCACATTTTGTCTGGATCTAATTATCCAGTATTTTTCACGGAGGAACATGAGAGTACTAGCTACACCTGTATGAAGCACTCGTTCATGTGCATCACGTACCAGAAGATCTGTAAAATGAGTTTTTGAAGGAATTATTATTGGGTGCTGTTCATGGAAACTTAAAGTAGATTTTTGAAGTCTTCCCCCTACTAATAAAACTCCTTCCTCATTTAGAAAAGGATTCAGTTCATAAATTTTTGAGTTTTTTGAAATCAATTGTCCAGACTTTAAACTATTAATTTCCACAGAAAAATGTTCATATTGAACTTCTTTTATCAAATATAGTTCTGCATTAAAGAGTTCTTTAGCAATCAAGGGTCCTATTTTCTTGTCAGTTTTATTTTTCAAATTGTGAATAAATCTAAATATCCATGCAGTCACTCTAATAGCTTTAATTAATTTACTATATTTTTCAAGATTCAACAGAGAATTAGATTTTTCTGCAGTAGACGATAGTATTGTGGTATCATTTATACACTTTTTCCTCTCTAAATCAGTATCAGAAAACTCCGTTGTCGCAATAAATTTACTAGGCCAAGCACTTACTGATTCAACTAACCAGTCTGGTCCAGATTTCCATAATCTTGAAGACAACAAATATTCGGCTGAACATCCTCGAGATAAAATGTCCGCTGGATTGGACTTCCCATTACAATGTCTCCAGTTATTTGGGCAAGTTAATGATTGTATTTCAGATACGCGATTCTTTACAAACATTTTCCATCTTTCAGGAGCACTATGAATCCAGTGAACCACTATCATACTGTCAGTCCACAGGTAGATATTTTCTTCATGAATTGAAAACAGCTCTTTTAAATATTTAGCAAGTCTTGCCGATGTTAATGCTCCTAACAATTCTAGTCTTGGAAGTGTGAGTTTTTGTTTTATTGGTGCAATTCTAGATTTTGCCATGATGAATGCTACCTGACCTTCTTCAACCGATCTAAAATATGCAACTGCACCGTACGCTTTAATAGATGCATCACAAAATAAATGCAGTTCGAAATCTTTATTTTGATTCAATTTGCCGGGGAAATATTCTCGAGAAATTTTAAATTTCTTTAATTTTTCAATTTCACTGCTCCACTCGGCCCACAACTCCTTACAATTAGTTGGAACTTCGTCGTCAAATTCTAAACCCAATTGCCAAAGGTTTTGCATTATTATTTTTGCACGTAATACAAATGGCGCCAAGAAACCTACTGGATCGAAAATAGTAGCAGTCACCTTTAATATGTTTCTTTTTGTAGTGTTTCTGCAACTATTTAATGTTTCGCACAATTTGTCTATGTTCAAGGAAATTACATCTTTACTCGTACACCAGTTAAGGCCTAATACTTTTAAGCAACTATTTAGTTCATTTTCTGACTTAATTATTCCACAATCATCCCAAAGTTTTTTGAGTTCCTCTGAATTTGTACTAAACTGACGCAAATTCATTCCGGCATCTTTAAGTACGCAACATGCTCCAGTACTTAACTTAAAAGCCTGTTCCACGGAATCTGCTCCATAAAACACATCATCTACGTAGATAGAACAGTTCAACATCTCAAAAATACCTGGACTTTCTGACTCTATTTTCTTTATATGCTTTTTTATGGTGCACGCCAGAATAAACGGGCTACATGACACTCCGAAAGGAACGCGTGTCATTCTATAATGTTTCAAATTGTAATTATTATCAAAGTATAAAAACCGTAATACATCTCTGTCAATTTTAGAAATTCCAATTTGGAGGAAAGCCTTTTCAATATCTGCTGAGAACGCATATTTGTATTGCCTGAACCGCAATATCAAGTCCAAAACAGAAGGATTCAAATTTGGGCCAGGCATCAAACAATTGTTCAGAGATACCCCATTATTACATTTCGAAGATGCGTCAAACACGATACGGACTTTAGTTTTTGATACATTTTTTCTTACCACTGGAGAATGTGGCATGTAATACATTTTACTATTGTCACAACTTTCAATATTGCATTCTTCAATTATTTCATTTTTCAACTGTTCGTTTATTATACTATCATAATTTTCCCTAAGCCATTCATCATTTTTTAGTTTATTAACCAAAGATACTAGACGTCGCTTGGCATTTTCTAAATTATTACCCAAGTTTTCATGATGTGATTTCCATAATAAACGAGCTACATATCTACCATTAGTAAAATGCAATTCTTTTTCAAACTTCTCAATAACTAATTTGTCATCAGGATTCTCCTTCTCCTCTAAACCCAAGTGGTCCAAAGTCCAAAATCTTCGCAAACAGTCATTAATTAAATTATTATCTTCTATCAAGCAATGAGAAACACCAGTTGTAAAAATACAGGCGCTGGACTGATCACCTTCCAAAGATCCAACCAAGGACCAACCAAATATAGAAGATACTGCAAATAATTTATTACTTATTCTTTTCTTTTCTCCTGTTTGTACTTCCCAACATGAATCAGATCCTAACAATATTTTTACCTCAGCTGCTTCACCATTATCGGCTAATTTTAAATTTTTCGATTTTAATATTTCTAAAATGTTTTTCGAGGGAATTCTTATGATCGCTCCAAAAATAGTGTCTGTAACAAGAGCTTCCACAGTGATTGAGTCATTAGGGTAGTGTATACTTTTTAGTGTGATTTGAACAACATCATATTCCGTTAGTCTACCCTGGATATACCCAAAAGAATAAACATGTAACCTTTCTTTTCTTAAAGTCCTTAACTTTAGTTCGTTAGCCAAATCAGATCTAATAAATGACCTCTGTGATCCCCCGTCAATTAAGATTTTTACTATTACACAACTCACAAGTAATTACACAGTAATTTAGTAAAAATAGTAAAAATAGTAAAAATAGTAAAAATCTTAATTATGTATATTATGGAAATCACATCATGAAAACTTGGGTAATAATTTAGAAAATGCCAAGCGACGTCTAGTATCTTTGGTTAATAAACTAAAAAATGATGAATGGCTTAGGGAAAATTATGATAGTATAATAAACGAACAGTTGAAAAATGAAATAATTGAAGAATGCAATATTGAAAGTTGTGACAATAGTAAAATGTATTACATGCCACATTCTCCAGTGGTAAGAAAAAATGTATCAAAAACTAAAGTCCGTATCGTGTTTGACGCATCTTCGAAAAATAATAATGGGGTATCTCTGAACAATTGTTTGATGCCTGGCCCAAATTTGAATCCTTCTGTTTTGGACTTGATATTGCGGTTCAGGCAATACAAATATGCGTTCTCAGCAGATATTGAAAAGGCTTTTCTCCAAATTGGAATTTCTAAAATTGACAGAGATATATTACGGTTTTTATACTTTGATAATAATTACAATTTGAAACATTATAAAATGACACGCGTTCCTTTCGGAGTGTCATGTAGCCCGTTTATTCTGGCGTGCACCATAAAAAAGCATATAAAGAAAATAGAGTCAGAAAGTCCAGGTATTTTTGAGATGTTGAACTGTTCTATCTACGTAGATGATGTGTTTTATGGAGCAGATTCCGTGGAACAGGCTTTTAAGTTAAGTACTGGAGCATGTTGCGTACTTAAAGATGCCGGAATGAATTTGCGTCAGTTTAGTACAAATTCAGAGGAACTCAAAAAACTTTGGGATGATTGTGGAATAATTAAGTCAGAAAATGAACTAAATAGTTGCTTAAAAGTATTAGGCCTTAACTGGTGTACGAGTAAAGATGTAATTTCCTTGAACATAGACAAATTGTGCGAAACATTAAATAGTTGCAGAAACACTACAAAAAGAAACATATTAAAGGTGACTGCTACTATTTTCGATCCAGTAGGTTTCTTGGCGCCATTTGTATTACATGCAAAAATAATAATGCAAAACCTTTGGCAATTGGGTTTAGAATTTGACGACGAAGTTCCAACTAATTGTAAGGAGTTGTGGGCCGAGTGGAGCAGTGAAATTGAAAAATTAAAGAAATTTAAAATTTCTCGAGAATATTTCCCCGGCAAATTTAATCAAAATAAAGATTTCGAACTGCATTTATTTTGTGATGCATCTATTAAAGCGTACAGTGCAGTTGCATATTTTAGACCAGTTGAATTAGTTTTTGTCTTGAATAAACTTGAAAGTAGAAACCTGAAACATAGTGTTCTTTTGCCTTTGTGATGTTAAGATTGTGTGTACTTGAAGGAGTTAACTTGGAAATGGCAGCCCATAAGAAAAAACGTCGTGTGCAGCCACAAGAAAAAGAATCTTCTGATTCCGGTAATAATACTCCCACACATGACGATCATGTAGTTCCGATGGTGGTGTTGAATATCGACTTTGATGTAAAATTTCCTGAACCTACTGATCGCCCTAGTGTAATAACTCTTTTACAGCAGCTGTTTTTCAGAGTATGTGTTAATATTGGTGAATTATCTGATTTGTTGATTCAGCAAGGTATTACTTCAGTCATCAAAGTGTCTGAGGAGTTTGAACATGAAGACGTAGAGGTGGATGATGTATCTTATGGAGTTTTTTCAATTGTGAATTTAACAGCCAAAAAAAATATGGAGTGTATTAGGCAAATACGTTCATTGCTGTTAGAAAAATGCAAGGAAGTCTGTGCTGAGAGTGACTATGGAACCTTTAAAAAAATCCTTGACGATATGGAAAAACATGTTGGCCTCATAAATTGTGTGTGTTCTTGATCAGTATCCTGAAGATTAGATTAGATTATTTTATATTTTCTATATATAAAATAATATAAAATTTTATATATAAAAATTTATAAATTTTATAAATTTTATATTTATAAAATTTCTATATATAAAAATATAAAATAATCTAATAATCTAATCTTCAGGATACTGATCAAGAACACACACAATCTTAACATCACACTGGCAAAAGAACACTATGTTTCAGGTTTTCACTTTAAAGTTTATTCAAGACAAACACTAATTCAAGTGACTTGTGATAAATTACACAGTAATTTATCACAAGTAATTTACCGTTACACAACTCACAAGGCATAAGTTTCACTCTACATCTGGCCGATACATGACCTTTTTTAAGACATCTGTAACAACGACCATGGTTTCTTAATATAGCTCTTTTTTGCTCATTTGTTTTCTCACAACTTCCTACATCATGTGTATTTTGATTACAATAGAAACAATACTGCTTAGTCACTGTAGCTAACGCCGAAGCAGTAGGAATGCTTGCCCCTTTTAAGTAATTACTTTTATTCTGCTTAACACCGTAATTTGTGTCCCTTTTCTTTGAGTTTATTATTAAATTAGAAGCTTCTCGACTTTCCACTTCGAGTCTAATGAATTCGAGAAGTTCTGTTAGGCTATAGTGTTGTTTAGAATGTCTTTTTCTATTAAACTCCAGATTCATATCGTCTGGTAAAAGCTTTAAAATAACAGGTCCTAAAAGGGTTCCATAAGCATCCGACACAATACCCAATGAGTTTAAACTTCTTATATTAATTTCGCAGGAATCGTAAAGTGTTCTTAGTGCTTTTACATTAGACGAAGTTCTAACCGGTTCAAGATTCAAGAGTTTGTTCATATGCGAAGATACAACCAAATCTGTTCGTCCAAATCTTTCTTTAATTAAACTTATACAGGCATCATAATTTTCGTTGGATAATGCAAACCCAGATACTGCATTTAAAGCAGGTCCTGCGAGTAAGGATTTAAGATAAGTAAACTTCTCGACCTTTGTTAACTCATTATTATTACCAATAGCATTTTCAAAAGAATTATAAAATTCCAAAAATAAACTAGGATCACCATAATATTTAGGAATTGAAATTTTAGGTAACCGAATGTTAGTTTTATTTTCAATCTTTACCGCAGCAGTAAGGTTACCAGACGATTCATTTTCAATGTTCACTATCTGAGAATTTGAGTTAAGTTTCTTTTTAGCCCTAAAAATACATAAACTAATTTTTTCATCATATTCTAACACAGTATTACATTCTGTTTCAATATCGGACTCGTCCCCTTTAAAACAGTCTAGTATTTTTCCATTAATTTCTTTTAACTCAGATTGTTTAGACGTTAATAAAAATAATTTTTCTTCTATCATATTCTTATCATAAATGTCATTTTTAATTTCAGATTCTAAAACATTTACTATTTTAGAAATAGCCTGTCTCAAAGTTTTTCTAGCAGCTTTCAATTTAACAAAATTGTCTGCCATGATAACAACAAAAATAATTTGATTCTCTTACCTGTTGCAGGCTTCAATAATTTAATCCTAATTGCTAAACTCACTTTTCAAGGAAGAACCATTCACCAAAACATTTATCTTGCCGCGTTCCGTGCAAACGAATATTTTCTTCGATAACACCACACTCTGCATTCTTAAATAAAAAAACTGTTCGAGCGCAACAGTTGGGCGCCAAAAAATATAAAATAATCTAATCTAATCTTCAGGATACTGATCAAGAACACACACAATCTTAACAACACAAAAGCAAAGGAACACTATGATTCAGGTTTTACTTTCAAGTTTATTCAAGACAACCACTAATTCAACTGGCGCTGCCAGATATAAAGACAAGAAGTTATATCACCGGAAAGATTTACGCCCACTTTGGCGATTAAAATAAATTTCAACATAAAAATTTCTTACAATATATGCAAAAGCGTTAAAGAACATGAGGCATACGTTAGAAAAACGAAACACAGAAGTCCTCTGTTGCCCAGCATTGTTGGTCCTAAAATCCAACTTTCCATTTTTCTACAGCCAAAATTATTCAAAAAATACTTTCCATTGTTGAATTAGATTTTCTAGACGGGTTTCACATTCAAAAAAATCTTTCTGTTCTAGTTAACGAGCCTAATTCCAATCCATCTTTACCTTCAACCGCTAAGGAAATGATGTTTCAGTTTTCTTGTTTCATAAATAGATGGCCCCAGTAGCTTCACTCCTGTCCAGCCATTTTTATCTTATCTTGTTCATTTGCACTTCGGCAGCTGAGGTTGATGTTTCGGTAAAACCATCGAAGCTAATCCTGTAAACATTTGCATATATAACGCTTATTTTTTGTTGTTTGACTTCTAAATTAAAGTCAGGTGGTTTTAAGAAAAGAGTATACTAGCTGAATAACCCGTAAAAGCCTTACAAAGCTTCGAAATTAAGAGTGAACTAAACTGCACTGAATGTTTCAATTCATTAAAAAAACAAATAATTTATAAAGAAAGTTCATACTAGTGATAAATACTAATAACAACTCGAAAAGTAAAGTTTTCATAAGTAGTTTCGTTTTCATAGGTAGCATAAACTACGAGACCTAGATGTCTGTATAAGGAATTATCCTCAGGCTTTAGATACGTCAAAAAGTCAGGAGAAG
Source organism: Stegodyphus mimosarum (assembly GCA_000611955.2). Lineage (NCBI taxonomy): Eukaryota > Metazoa > Arthropoda > Arachnida > Araneae > Eresidae > Stegodyphus > Stegodyphus mimosarum. The sequence continues at coordinate 84,223 of KK121323.1, forward strand.
AGTGTAAATAACTCAGGTTTATTCACTCAATATAATTTCACAGGTGGCCCCACTTGGGCGCACACAAAGCCAACACTTCTGGCTTAATTCAAAACAGGTGATGAACTTAAAATAAAATATAGTACGTTTAGCCTAATGATTCACAGGATAATTTAACGCGCAGGAAGCATTTGACTCTTAGAAGTCGGCGTAAACAAGCCTAAAGGCTAGAAGTGCTCAACGCCACAGAAATCTAATCGCTAGTTATTCGAGATAGCAATGTGGCCTTCAAGCAGGCAAGACACGCTCTAAAATCACCTTCCAGAACCTTCCCTTAAATACTACTTCTTTCTACCTCATTTGAATAAACGCACGCTAGCTTGTTAACATTCTGACAAGAGAGCGTGGGGGAGAATCAGATTAAAAGAAAAGTTGCTTTAAAAATAAAAATTAACTGTTAGCTTCATTTAATGAATATTCATAAACTTCATAATAAGATACGCTTAGTTGAGTTATTAAAAGTTTCCTTTAACTAAATTCTAATCATTTGCGTAGCGTTTCAAAAGTCATAAGCCTGCCAATTTCGCGGTCGGAGTATAAATGTTTCAGCTATTTCCGGATTCATATTTCCCACAAACTGAATCTGTGTAGTTACACAGATATCTTTAAGTAAATTAGAAATAATTCGATTTTATGTCCATCTTAATTTGTAATATTATTCCTCTAACTGTTAAACAATTCTCATTGTTGCTAAAACAGAAAGTGTTTCATTTATAATTCAATTCGTTTCATGCTTCAGGTTCCTCAAATTTACCAAATGTAGGTTTTTACAGTATCTAAGTTCTCAACTCTAAAATAAACAATATCATTCTGACTTCAGTCGATTATTCAAAATTCATCATTTAGCTATAAAGCCATTCTAAGAATTTCTAGCTTTTTAGCGTATCTAATAAGTTATTTTTTTCTTTACCGTGTAGGATTACGCCCTTAATTTAATATTTTGCAATTTTAAAATTCTTTCCTGAGAGGATAATTTTTCCGCTTTATTCCCTGAACTGATAAATCATGTTCTTCGAATATTTTGAGTAGATGAAAATTAAATTTAAGATATCACTTAATAAGTTGCCTCAAAGCAATATCAATTAGAAGAAGAAATAAAAAAATGTAAGCTGTTGCACTAATTACAAAGTGGGATGCCGAACATGTAATTAAAACTTATTTGTATAAAGCGGATTCGAAATTTCCATAAATTTTTCTAAAGCTTATTAAAGTATGCATCTAATGTAGTCTACTCTCAACTGTTAATTTATAATAAGTGTCGTTACAAAAATAATTATAAATAGCACTCATACTAAGTTTAGAAATAAACACTTATTCAAATCATTACAATAATAACAACATTTACAACATTTATAAGTATGTCGTGCATCTAAAATGGATGCATATCTTCTTACAATCATTGCTTGATTTTAATTTTACGTAATAATGTTTATAAAATATAATATTTATATGATTTTTATGCTTTGCTGTATGTAATAGTTTTTGCCTACATAGTACTTACTGAGTTGCATGCAATGTTGTGTGTAATACCTTTCACATAATGTAATCTAAATTCGGTTCTTAGCATGTAAATTTCATAAAAGCGCTTCTTTTTAACATTTAAACAAAGATATAACAGTGATATTTAATATAATCCGGTATTAAATAAATTACATAAAAGAAGAAAAATACTAAAAGTTTTTCAAATTTCATATGACTCCCAAAAGGGCGTTTTTTAATGTTTTATGTGCTACCTTATTTATTAAATATCATGTTCTTCGCACTTTAACCACATAACATTCATTTCAACAGCAATATCACAAAATATTTAAAACCAATATATCTTTAGAATTTCCGACAGAAAGTCTCGCGCGCTGCAGATAAAAATGCTTTTTCTGCACAGTGGTGCCATTTTTCGCATTGAAATCGTTGAGTTTGTTCGTCAAAAATTCGTTAAAGTTTTACAAAATATGACACAGATAATAAACCAATCTTCGGGCTTCCAGGAGCCCATGTTCGGGTGGAGGGTTAACGTTATACAAAATCTGATGGCTCTAAGTACCGTCGTTTTTTCACAATGCTAGAAACATCATACGTTCATGCAAATGTTTCATTATTTAATTTCTTTAAATGCAATACAGGGTGGTAATATTTGGTGACAATAATTTTAAAAATGGTACGCCTTTTATAGCGGAACGCCACAAAATGCCGTTTTGAGACTAACAACCCTTCTGGGCTATCGCCACTTCGAAAAAAAAATTAATTCGAAAAAAAATTGTATGAGAAAAAATTCGTGTATATGGAATATATTATCTGATTCAAGATACTGTATATAATAGTTTTTATAGTATACAGGCATTGGTATTTGTCAATAGACTAATATTGTACAGTATGTTATGTTTTATATAATATTAGTTTTGATTGATTTACCAGTATCACATTTTTCTTAATCAAAAATCATTTTCGACAATTATATGATATTTCTTACCTTAGAATGTATACAACTTTACATTACTCTGGTGTCATAGTTGTGCTGTAACTCACTCACAATTTTTCGAAATCTGTAAGAAATTTACTGATCATTAAATTTTTCTCAAGTCAAATAAGTTACGTAACAATTTCTTGGTCCATAACTTATTCATATTTAAAAAAAAGTTATAGGTCAGTTTCTTGATCCATAAGATAGTAAATAAGTATATAATAGCAATTATCTACAACTCATTTATATAAATTACTTTTTTGATGATATTAAACTGTATGCAAACAGTTGAAACTAGTCTTTCATGTCATAGCGTAGAATTATCAGGATGTTTTGAAGCAGTAGACGTGAAAAAGGAGCAATGCCCTCGTCGGGACTCGAACCTGGACCTCTCGAAGCGCCAAGTGTTCTACCGTTACACCACGAAGTCATGTATAAAGGAAAGAGGAAGTACTTTATACTCCCCCTTTTAAAGGGCGATCGGGGATTAGAGGACTCAGTCGCCAAATACCCTGATGGTGAGGAATCATCATTCACCACCTTTTAGTTCGGACGACACAAATTATTTTGAAACAGAAGACATAAAGAATGAGCAATGCCCTCTCGGGACTCGAACGTGAACCTGTCGAATACGCGCCGAGTGTACTACAGTTACATCACACAGACATGCAGAGAAAAAGGGAGAAAACACATTATACAGTGGCTGCTGTCGCAAGGGTTACCAGGCTGAGTCATACTCTAACACTCTGGGGTCATGCTTATCACCACTTGGATTACGAGGAGCAAAACATCTGCAATAACTTTCCAGCTGCTTTTAATCTCTCCGACGGTATCAGCCTAAAGAACCAACCAGTTCAAAGCAATAATAACAACCTTTTTACTGATGGCTCAAAAATTGAGAAAGGCAAGAGCAGTGCCTTGCGTAGACTGAAAAATGGCATTGCAACATTTGAGTGGAAGAGGAAACTAGGCTTGAACAACTCGGTATACCAAGCAGAGCTTCTTCAATAAGGTACGCGAACACATGTCAACAGCAGAAATTCTCCGTACTTAGCGATTCGGCATCACGTCTGGCGGCTGTCGCATGTCAGAACAGCCGGAGTCCCTTGGTATACCTAATTCAAAAACAGCTTCTGGCAGTGCGTATCACACAAAGACCCACTTTAAAATGGGTTCCCACTCATACCGAAATTCAAGGCAATGAAGCCGCTGACCTACTGGCCAAGCAGGCAGCCAATTCCACGGATTTACTAGAACGAGCAACAAAACTTCCCTGTCTCACATTAAACAACCAACTTGGACAAGTTTACTACAAAACTGGCAAAGTAGATGGAGGGGGGCAGACACTGCTAAGTAGAAACAGCCGTGAATAGCATTATGTTTGAAATGTTCAGAATTTAAAGCTGATAATCAGAATAATGTTTCGTGCCTGCAGTTATCAAGCTATAGATACTGTTATTAGTATGTGATCCTTAACTTTCTTACTTTGGAGTTTTCCACGCTGTGATGGTATATAATTCCGTTTGGTTCATGTCCGCGGTCGGAAGCCATCATAGCGGTGTACTCATTCACTCACTCACTCACCTTATACAGTGATTATATTGTTTATGTCCCATATCATTTGCTTTCTTCTTCTAAATACGTGAAGTTAGTCTTTCGTTTAGAATATAACATTGTTACAGCAATCTAATTTTATATGAGAACTAAGAATGAAAAATTGCCAAAGAGCGAAATTAAAATTGATGGTGCATTTCCTTTGAAAACGCGTCCTAGCTGGAGCTTACTAGCGAAGTGAATTTGTTAAAATTAAATAATAAATGCGTAAAGCATTGGGTCGTTAATAGATACAACTGGGGAAACATCGGGAACGACGTCCACTGTTCACTCAAATTTACGATTAACCAGAAAACAGTATAAAATTAAATAAAGGAAATAGAAATAATAAATTTTATAATTAACAGAAAAGCATTTTTAACAATTTAGATGTATTTTCAAACAGGTATAATCTTCAAATAAAGTTCAATTGATAACACAAATTAAATCAGCATTCAAAACGATATGCATTGGAGGAAAACATAGCTTTAAAAATGAAGAAACTGGTAAGGTTCTTTCTCTGTAGTTTAACTTAAGATTCTTGAGCACTGCTTAGACCGAAAGCAGCTTACTGCTTCATCTGCGAAATTACAACAAAGTCCTAAGAAAGTTTAAATGACGTTTTATTAAAAGCCTTAAATGGGACAAAACGCACAACTTGTGCTTACAATGAACTCTCCGCTACTTGCATGATAACAGATAAAAGAAAATGGAATTTGAATTTTAAATAGATTCGTTGCAGGCCTAATTAATCGCTGGCTCACTTTCAGTTTGCATTGAGGGATAGGACGAGTAAATCAGAATTATTCGAGGTTGATTTTTTTTTCGCTTTAAATGCAATTCAATTATTTAATGTAAATGTTTCAAAGTTATTTACTATTTGTCTTTAGATTACAATTTTGCTACATTAGGTATGTCAAGAGAGTTTTCACACAAGTAATTGGTAAGTTTTCAAAGTATAAAATTATTTTATTAATATTCTCATGAAATTTTACTACTTTAGAATTATAATCTAGTAATCGTACAAAATATCATTAAACTTTAAATGTATTTCCTTTTTAATTAATGCAAATAATATTAAGAGTTGGTTACATGCCAATATTCAAGCCAGTCAGTGTTTTCTAGAACACGAATTCTTTAACATTCTGTGAGTAACATCTCTATTTTTAGTCCAAAGGGGCAATTTGCCCAGAAGAACTATTAATTTCGTTTTGGCATTTTGCGTTGGTTCAGTAAAAGCGTTGTTTCACTTTTCAAATTGTTGCCACCAAGTATTATCGCCTTGTATTATATTTAAAGAAATTAAATAATGAAGAATCTGCATAAATGTACGTATATTTCTCGCATTGTGATAAAACAACGGTACCTAGAGCCATCCAATTTTGAATAACGTACGTTTCCACCAGAATATGGGCATATGGAAACCCAAATGTGAAATTTGGAATTTGTTTTATTGTCGATTTCGTATTTTGTAAACCTTTAACGAATTTTTGATGAACAAACTGGAGGATTTCAAAGCCAGCAATGGCAACGTTGTACAGAAAAACATTTTTATCTCCAGCGCGGGAAACTATGTATCGGAAATTATTAAGATATGCTCATTTCTCTTGAACTGAATTTTATGATTTAAATGCGAAGAACATGATATTTAATAAATAAACGAACATTAAATAAGAACGAAATTTAAAATCTGAAACCTTTCAGATTTTTCTTTTTTTTAAATATTATATTGAGATCAATATTTTTCTCAAGAATTTCTTAAAATCAAAAACCTTCTTTTTCAAAATACTTTTCCTTTAGTTAGGTAAAAATGCAAACATATTACTCTACAATTTGTAGAAGGCCAATGAACGCGATTCCCGATTTTAATATGAAATATTTCGGCCAGTTTTTATCTTAAACGAGTCAAAACTTTTTTAGTTTAATTTCTTACAACGAATACAAAATTTTCCTAAATATAAAGATAAGTGGACGAAAGTGTAAACGTTAGATTTTATAATTTTTACAAAACGGATTTCTTTAAATTTTAAAATACCAAAACACGAATCTTTGTGTCATGTAAAATATTTTTATGTCTACTAACAATGGTTGCGAAAATAGAGGCTGGGCAAGGGATTTTGTCGGCAAGGTGTATGCTAGATTCATTGTTACAACTGTAGACAATTACTTCTGCTTTCAAGTTTGTATTTTGTATATATTTGTATATTTATATATTTGTGTACTCTTTGTATATCTGATTGTTTATTAATTCTCAATTTATCTATAATGAATTTAAATTCTTCTCCTTTTTATCTTTAAAATTTTCTCATAATTATAAGAGTGCTTAAAAATTTCTTCCCTAAAAGAGAATTCCATTCATTATAGCGCTTTATAAGTTTTGAGTTTGCCTTTACTGCATTATTCTCATTCTAACAGTGAAACACATTTTACAGACATTTTTCTCGCATGACTTCACTTTCTCTTAATTTGTTAGGATTTTCCCGACTGCGTCGTCGCTAAAGCAATTTTTTTTCTTCCTTTCCCTTAAAAATGAAGAAAAATAGAAGAAATGTTTGAAGACTCTGCGAAGAAAGACCAGTCGTGAACTCCATTTCTGAAATTTAGGTCACTGGTAAACAACAAAAGAAGAAATCCAGCAGCGAACATATTAGGATGGACAACGAATTTTTAAATTAAACTATATTAACGTCTTTAAAGTTACAATGACAATTTTACCCAAGTTCTGTTATTTAAAGAATATTAAGATGCATGTACGCCAATCAAAATAAAATATTTCGAATAATTAATCACTTAGAAGAGATATTTAATACTTCCAATAAGATGATTTTGTGTCCTGTCGTATTAAAGAACACTGCCACTTGAAGGAAACAATTTTTGTAAGTCCCACAAGCAAGTCTTCTACTAAAATAAATGCGTAGGTACAATATGAATAATTTTATAATATTAAAAATTCTATGATTTTTATGTTATATCAGCATTTTGAAACTCTGATATTACATACTTTTGATGTTAGATTGCAATCTAAACACTTTCAGACTGAAATTTAATTTTTTAAAGATTCTAATAAGTTATTCACTTTTGAAATTTTCTTTTGTACTAACCTATTTGCAGATTACTGTCTTTTAAGCCTAGAAATCATAATCTGTTTGAAAGGATCAATTGTAAACTTTGCGTCATAATAAAATCCCTGTAAATTATTTTTTCATAAGGATGAAATGTACACTTTTTGGCATGTAGAAAATATATGCAACATTTTCAAACTGATAGTCAAAAACACAATACAAAGCGTAAATATTTTCTTAAACTTATCTTTAGACAAGCAAGAAGCATCATTCAAGCTAAATTATAATTAAAGCCACATTGTTTAAACAACTGCACATACTAATGAAGTGAAGTGAATGATTGAAATTCAAATGTGTTTGAAATGTTAGACTCAAATGCGTGTAATATTTAAATATATTACTAGAACGAGGCTTTATTTAAATAGTAAAAGGAATAATGTTTGGAATATTTACGGTTGTGATTTCTAAGTAATGGAACAGTGACATGGTGCACAGTGAAATGGAGATTAAGTATTGGAATGTGTAACATATAAATACTTTAATGTAGGTGTACAGTAAAAGAGCTTTAACGATGCGGTTGCTCAGACTTGCATTTAAATTGCGATTCAAAATTTATTTAAGCTACTCTAGCTGCTTTCCATTGCATCTATATTGCTACTACAAATAAAGACTAAACTTTTAACTCACTTTTTTCATAAAAAAATGGCTTAAAAATTAAATAATGATAGTCAAACATGATGAAAGAAAATAAAAAACGCAGAATTGTCCAATAAAAGTAAAACTATTTTATTCTTGATGTTTTATTTTAGCTTTTCCAATTTCAGGAGATGGCAATAAAAAAGCGTGCCATTTCAGGATTTTTCTTTCCTTCTGCAAGTGTTCGCAGCAAGAATATTGTTGCGTGCGTACGAGTTCGTATTGGATTGAATTCACAAGTCGATAAAAAGTTAATGAAATTTATTCTTATCTCAAGAAATAAAACAAAACGCTGACATTTCCTCAGAGATATTCGTATAATATCGCAATATGTCACAGTAAATTATATTTTAAAGTACTTAAAACGTTAAACAGAACTCAAATTCAAAATAGAGAAAGCTAATCCGATCTCACCGCGAATTCGCTATAATACAATAACAGCACTAAGCAAACAACTATAGTTCACTTAAAACAACTGAATTGAGATTTTTTCCTCCAGCTTTTACAAGATTTTTAATCATGCACGAGACCATTCTGGTATTTTTGCAATTTTTCTGGATAGAAAAACAATTACGAAATATCTATTTATTAAATGCGCATGCTCCTGTATTTTTACATTTTCGGCGTAGCTTTCTCTCAAAAGTCGTCACGCGCTGCGTTGCACGAGGAAATAAAACAATTTCAGTTATAGTTTTACTAAAAATAGCTAAATAAATACAAAATCCGTAACAGTATCATAAATCGTGTCTTTTCAGTCTTTCTTTGGTAACATTAAATAATTTCTTTCTTTGCCAAGTAATTATCTATGAAAACGAAATCTTATGCAGACACCCCATTACTTCCTTGTACAGCCTATTAAATATATACACATTTTTATTGCGCTTCATTTAAACTTATTTCTTCAAATTCTTCTAACTTGAATTACTGATGAAGGCAAGTTGAAAATGGCATCAAAAACTGAAAATTTTGAAATTAAATATTGCAGTCAATTTTTATCATAAGGAAATTAAACTTCTCATAATTTTATTACTCCCTTGTACGAAGTAAAAAGGAACTATTGCAATCGCGAGAAATTTCGGGTACAGTATTTCAAAGAAAATATCTATTTTGACCGCTCTCGAATGCAATTTAACGACGTTTTTGCGTTAACGATATTTTCCGTACGTAAGGACAGAATAAAGGACTTTTGTCCTCCAAAATAATTATAAATTAATTTAAAATGGATTCTAAAGAATTTTTTCGTGGTGTCTTTGCGTGCGTATGTATGTATGTATCTCGCATAACTCAAAAACGATTAGCCGCAAAACGTTGAACTTTTGGATACAGGGCTGCTATAACATGTAGATGTGCACCTCGCATTTTGGTTGCAATCGACGTCACCAATAGTATATAAATATATGCATATATATATACTTTGTTACTCGGCTCAGTGAGCTCAGTTTCTTTTTCTTATAAGTTTGTAGATTGTGCATTTTTTGCTTTAAAAAGGATAAGGATTGAATTATGTTGTTCTTATCTTTCAATTAAGATTTTTACGCCCTTAGTTAATCTGCATGCAATAATTGTGGAATTATCAATAATTTAATAAGTTTTTTAAGTGCGATTAAGATTAATTTTCGGTTATGATAGTGGCCATATTTGTTTGCATTTGAACCTTAGTAGAATAATGGATTTGTTGTCAATCTAGAGAAACTAAATTTCGCAACAACAAAGTAACGTCTTCTTTTATTATTGCGAATTAAATTATCCTTGATTCATTCTGGAATTATCATTTAAGTTATTAGCTGGTTTTTGCTTATAAATTGTAATTTTAATTGTAAAAATTGTTTTAACTGTACTTGGTGTTTTATATTTTTCTATATCTTTCAATTTTTAATAAAAGTATTTTGAATTTTTATGTATTTTTGCCTTACCGCGAAGTGAGAACTGAATTAATTAGTAGCGCATGCGCATTAGGTAAGCGGCGCTGAATCGTCTGCGAAAAACTGTTTCTTTTTTATTTGTTTAATTTCTGTTATACATCGTTTTAGATTTATGATAGTATTTGAATAGAACTTATGTTAATTCTTCAGATGCTATAATTTTCATCCTGCATTATAAAATGAGCACATCCTGCATTATAATTGCACATCCTGCATTATAAAATGAATGAGATGTAACGCCGTTAAGTGAACCTAGCGCCGAAGTGTGGCTATGGTAAATAAATATAGTGAACTTTAAAGAGTGCATTTATTCTATTGTGGTTTATGCACTATCTGCGAACTAGATTTAATTCAAAATTTGTTAACTGTTAATTCAATCTGTTTAAATGAAATGCAGGAAAATTGCGTATAATTTAATATTCCGTACAAGGAAGTCATGTGGTGTACTCATATTTTTTTTTTCATAGCAAGTATAAATAAAATAAATCATAGCAAGTATTTTCGTTATTAAAACACTCCTATGATTGAAAGCATATGACTTCTATCAACGATTCTGAAAATAAAGGCTGGGTAAGGACTTTTAAAGCCGTAAGGGAGAGAGTATATATATATATATACGTATATATATATGCATATATATGTGAAATAATAAAAACAAGTTTAGAAGTAATGAACAGTAGGAATTTTGATGTCGTAGAAGGCTGAGATGCCGATCCACACTGAATAAAAAATTTGGCAGTCGAGGCAGATTAAATCTTTATTTTATTTTCAGTAAACGTATTGCCTCCACAAACAACTTAGCACATTATTTGTTTCTATTTCATGAGTTTTACACTTCCTGAAAACTTTGCATCAAGAAGAAAGCAGCAGACAGCAGTCCAACTAGGCCGAAGAGTAGCGAGCGAGTGCCTTACGTTCAGAGTGAAATCTTAATTCAGACTGAGTTAGTTTTGGTTCTCAATGCATTTTGATTGGATAGTTAATACTTCTGTAAAATTATTATTTGTTGCTTGAGATTTAATTCCATTTACATCATCAGAATTATGTAAGAGTCATATGACATACAGTGTCTCACAAAAGTGATGGGACACTTGTGCTTTACAAAAGGAAACCGTAATAAAATAAATTAAAAAAACATGTAAAAATTTTTTGTGGGTGTGTTTCATACTTAAATTTAGTAGCAATTATTACATAACATACATTTTCTCAAAATATTAAAATATTAATTTAATAAAAATACAGTTGTTTAGAACGATAATTTTTGGGGTTTTTATTTTTACTCAAAAGCAATTGGCAATAATTTATAAAATCGTCTGCATTATTTCTTTTCAGTTTGTTTTGGAATTTTTGTGTTTTTTAGCTCTGTGCAGCCATGAATGCTAAACGAAAAGAAACTTTGCCTGAAATTCGAAAATTAGTTATTAATTTGCATATTGAACGTGGAAAATCTATTAGAGAAACTACTGAAACAGTTAACTTGAGTCATTCAACAGTTTCAATATCATTAAACGATATAAAAAGAATCATATGATTCAGGATAAAAGAAGACCTGGCCGACCATCAAAGCTATCCAATGGAATAAAGCGAATTATCGTTCGAAATATTAAAAAAAATCCAAGAATGAGTGCTCCTAAAGTTGCTGCTGATTTACAAGCATTATATGGAGTAATTTTTAATCCTGAGACTATTAGAAGAGTAATTCGATCTACTGGATATCACGGTAGAGCAGCCAGGAAAAAATTCTTCGCAAGTGAAAAGAATAGAAAACTCAGACAGGCTTTCGCAAAATCCAACATAAATAAGAATTTTGATTACTGGAATGAAGTTATAATTGCAGATGAGAGTAAATTTAATATATTTGGTTCTGACGGTAAAATCTTGGTGTGGAGAAAACTCAGGGAAAAATTTCGCAAACAGAACTTGGTGCCAACAGTAAAACATGGTGGAGGAGGAGTTATGGTATGGGGGTGTATGTCGTCAGCTGGAGTTGGTAATCTTGTTTTTATTGACAGTATAATGGATCAGTGAAAGTATATTGGCATATTATTCAAAATTTGAAATCTTCAGCACGAAAATTGAACCTTCATAACCATTTTAAATTCTACCAAGACAATGACCCCAAGCACACTGCTTTGAACGTTAGACTCTGGCTGCTGTATAACTGTCCTGAAATAATAAAAACACCACCACAATCTCCAGACTTAAATTCCATAGAGAATATTTGGCAATAATTGGAATCAAGAATTCGCAAACGCACCATTTCTTCAAAACAACAATTAAAATCGGTGCTTCAAGAAGAATGGGGTAAAATCACTCCAGAAATCCCAAAAAAATTATTCGAATCCATCCCAAGAAGATTAAATCATGTTTTAAAAGTAAAAGGAAATCCAATAAAATATTAAAACCTTTTAAAAAGTAAAATTTTTGGATAAATATTTGGTGGAAAAGTAAGTGTTCCATCACTTATGTGAGCCATTTTTTGCTCCGTTCTAAACAATTGTATTTTTATTAAATTAATATTTTAATATTTTGAGAAAATGT
>KK121323.1:96739-145891 GCA_000611955.2 Stegodyphus mimosarum
ATATATATATATATATATATATATATATATATACGTATGGTACATTTGGTACAGCCGATTGCCGATTGCAGTAATAATGGTAGGTGTGCAACTAGTCCCATATACAAAATTTCAGTGTTGTACAGCTAATCGTTTTTTAGTTACACGAGACACATACATATATATGTACGTACAAACATTACGAAAAATTCCTTTGGAATCCATTTCAAATGGTTCAAAATTCGATTTTGTAAAACGAGCTCTTTATTTTGGGCATACGCACAAATGTCACATGTAAAATAACGTCCCAATGTCTTCAGAAACCGTCAAAATAAATATTGCTACTGCAATATGATAGCCGAAAGTTTTCTCGATTACAATGTCAGGACTGAGTGTTCTGTGCATACTTTTGGCGAACATATTCTTGAAGTAGTTAAAGTGCTGATCTTGAACAGGGAGCTGAATGCAGCTATGTTCTGTGGTAGAATACTGTGGTTAAGTGGTAGAATAACTGCACGTAAGAAGGATTTAAAATCCTCTTTTATTAAACCACTATTATTTACAGCCACTTCCCAACTGGGGAGGGATAACAGAAAATAATGACCGCATTGGGTCTAACTTGAACAATCAAATAATTTAAAATAAAGTTAAATAGAAATTAAGTAGTCGTTGCTCACAAAGCTATGAACGCGAGGTTGGGCTCTATGCTAAACGATCAATGGTGCGTAGCAAGATTTAGCTAATACTAATGCACTTAGATTATTTCAATAAGTAATAGCGTAACAGCGCTAAGGCTTAGAATTTAAATACTAGCTAGTCAGGTGGACGTCGAACACAGCCGCAGTGATCTGAGACTAAAAGCTCTCTCACCCCGAGAAGTTCCTTGCTAACCCTTAAGTACAAAACTTGGCTCCACTTCAAATTAGCATAAAGCTGAAACGCGCGCTCATTCTAATGGGAAGTTGAAATAAGAACTTACAGGAAAGAGAAAATTAACATAAAACGTTGTTAGTTTAAACTAAAACCTTATATCAATATTTCCTTTTTACTTCGTACAAGGAAGTAAAAATGCCCATCATGCTTTAAAATTGTGTTGAGAGCATAAGTCACTGACTGCGCTGACAATGTATTAAATCTGTTTTGCTGCTCGTCCAGCTAATGCTAGTGGAAAGAAAACTTATTGCTTTCTTTTAGAAACAGGAGTTCTAAAATAAAATTAACATATTTTAAATAATCTGAAATAAATTATGTTGTTGTATGTAACAATGAAAACTAAAACGAAGGGGGATAGGGCTTCAGCTGAATGGACATGACTTAGTTCAGTTTTAAAAGAGGGATATAGCTTCTAAACTGAACGCTATGTAGTAACTTTGCTTGACAAAGGGTCGTAAAATATCACGTTCTCTATATACGGCTCATCAGTCTCGTCCCAAAAAAGCACATTTTTAAAAAATTACGTCTCTAAAATAATTCATCTACTTCATGGAAAACTGTGAAAGAAATATCATTAACGAGTGGAGAATTCACAAAATATTTTAACCGTAATTATTCATTAAATATCAAGGTGGACATATTTTATGGTAACATCGAATTGTAATCAATTAAAAGATATTTCCATGTTTATTATACTAAAATATTACCATTGTGTGATATTAATGCTGTATCTAAAAATTCTTTGAACACAAGTATACTGTGACATCATTTCATATGTATTTCCCAGTTACTTGATCTTGAATCATCTTTTCGGATTTAACGTTGACCTTACATGGAAAGGCTGAAATGGGAACTCGTCTTACATACACCATCAAAACAAAACCTGAAATGGGACAATTTTTTGAAAGCTCTCATCTTGGAAATCCTGAAATGGAACATAACCATTTTAATGGACGTTTTTTAATTTTTTTTAATTTTCTGTTAGCGTATTTGTAATACTTTAATACCTTAACACTCGATTAATAAGTAGTTAATAAAATTTACTTACTGGATTACAGAAAACACTACACTTCAAATGTAATTCTTTCCTTGAATCCATTATAAAACGTTAAGTCCTGTACGTGTAATGGGTAATAGACATGGATTAAAGTGAGGAAACTAAGTGTTCATTTTACAAAGAATCTGTATACTTTGGGAGATCTACATCATCTCTCGAAACTGATAGAACAGTTTTCTAATCTAAGTCAATATGAGGCTGAAAATTATTTAATTTTGTCACTAATGATAATTAAAAAATGTACATCATTATTTCATTCTGATGAACGAATATAATTTCTAGTTTTGCTCTCTAAGGTATACGCAGAAAAAAAATCAAAAATGTACGCTTTAAATTCGGTGCATGGTTTAAAGATTTAATTTTCTCTGTATCTCTTAATAATACTATCCAGCGAATGTTATGTTATATCATTAATGTAATAAACGAAACACGTTTGAAACAACCTAAATTTCTTGTTATATTTATTATTATCTGCATCAAAAATACAATCTAAATTATAATAGTCTTTAATTTGGATGTTAGTGTGAAATAAAATTTTACAATAACATATGGATTGCAGTTCTTCAAGCAAATTCACAAATTTATTTTTAATTTTATTCAAACGTCTTGTACTTGAGAAATTAATGTATTTTTTAGTATTTTCGCATCTACATATGGAACTGTCCCTAATATAATATCTCAAGTAGGCAAAAAAATTAGATTAATGTAATTCAATATAAATCTCTATTACTTTCAAAGGCCATTGAAATAGGTCTCACCTTTTTAGGAGCGAAATAGCTTTGCTCCTGAATAAATGACCTATGTCAGACAAATTCGCAATAATTAGAACTTTAGATACAATTTTGTTCACCAGTCTAAAGTTCTGGGTTACGTTAATCTAATCCTGGTGTTCAATCACATTCCTTTTCGCGTATGAAATATAAAGTCTTTAGAATGCAATGCACTTTTCCTTTCTGAGTTTTTAGAAAACATTTTATCATTTTCTTAAGTTAACAAAAATAATTTTCCCGAAGATTTCACTAGTGCGGAATTCAAACAGAATTTAAATTAATTTAAATTATAGCGACTGATAACCAAGGCCCTATTCAACTATCAGTTATTTTCAGATTTTATCTTTAAAATATAATTTCCCCGTTTTAACTCTTAAATACAATCATACAATAAACTTCATTTTATTTCTAGCCTTTATATTACTACGGCAGCTTATTCCTTACAACTACATTTATCACAAACTGAGAAGCACTTTTATCAGTAACCGAGTTAAATTTATTTCAGGACTTAAACGCAAAACAGCTATATTTACGAAAGCTGTAACTAAATTCTACGTTTCAATGTTTGGTTCTCCTACCAGCATTATAGTTATTTAAAGCAGTGGAATTGTAGTTTTAAGACGGTGAATATTAAAATATGTTAATTAATCCTGTGCTTAGCCCAAACGAATGCAGTATTACTAAAAGGATAATTAACAAAGGCGACAGATGAAATTACCTGCGCTGCTTGGCGCAGTAACCAATTTATTCTCCTTGCACAGGAAAAGGAAAACAGCAGAAAAGCACGTGTTTGGAGTTTTGATTCTTGGAGAGGATTACCTCCAGGGAATAAGGGAATGGTTGGACAAATGCGTGGTTTCCTGTTAAACTGATAAAGCTAGATAAATGGCAATAGCCCGAGGGCGGCCAATGCGATAACGAATCCGTTGAATTGTTAACTCCCCGTGTATTAGATAGAATACTGGAAATCAGTGGTTAGGTTTAGAGGCTTAGAAATACTCGGATATAGTTGAATTTGCACACGGGTAAGCACCTGATGAGCTGCAGCTCAGAAAACTATCTGTTAATGTCAGCAGTAATAATAAATTTGACGTCACTATGAGGCTCCCTTTAAAAGATTGCTAGGATCTCAAGAGAAATACCACAAGGATTACACAGCTTGATCATAAAAATTCTTATCCGCTATTTTTTTCGCAACTGTTAGTCAGAAATATATATTTCCATTTTCAAAATTGTTTCAAATGATGCAAATATTCATGTTGTGGAGTCATTACGTTATTTTGAAAGCAGAAGAGGTGAAAAATTAACACTGCCCTCGCTGAAACTCGAACCTCGGACGCGCCGAGTCTGCTGACCATTAGACCATGAAGGCATGAGAAATACCTTATATACTCCATCTTTTAAAGAGCGTCTGGGTATTAAGGCATTCAATCACCAAATCCACCACCTTTTTTAGTTCGGGAGCCAATGTAGAGTCATTAGGTTTTTTTAAAGCAGATGTAAAAAATGAGCAATGTTCTCGCCGAGACTCGAACCTCTCGAATACGCACCGAGTGTGCTGACCATTACACCACGAAAACATGCTAAGAAGGCGGGAGAAATACCTTATAATATTTAGGCGTTTATACTTCCTTTTACGAAATAGAGGAAGTATTGTAATGGCGGAAAATTTCGGGTATCAAATTTCAACTAAAATCTACTTCGACCAGTCTCGAATCCATTTGAACGATGTGTTTTCGTGACATCTGTACGTACAGACAGAATAAAGGATTGCTTTTGCCAAAACGAATTGCAAAATGGATTCCAAAAAAGATTTTTTTCGTGACGTCTGTACATACTTATCTCGCATAATTCAAAAACAAGTAACCTTAGAACTTTGAAATTTTGTATATGGGACTGCTATAATATGCATTTGTGCACCTCCCTTTGTAGAGACATTAGGATATTTTGGAATCAGGTGAGATGAAAAATGAGCAACGCCTTCGCCGGGAATCGAACCACTGACCTCTCGCTTACGCGTCGAGCATGCAGACCACTACACCACGAAGAAGGCGGGAGAAATACCTTATATACTCCCCCTTTTAAAGGGCGACTGGGGTTTGGGGGACCCAATCGCCAAATCGCGGTGGTGGAGAATCATCATCCACCACCTTTTTAGTTCGGGGGCCAGTGTAGAGACATTAGGTTATTACGAAACAGGAGAGATGAAAAATAAGCAGCGCCTTCGTCGGGAATCGAACCACGGACCTTTCGGTTACGCGTCGAGCATGCAGACAACTACACCACGAAGGCATGCGAAGAAAGCGGGAGAAAGACCTTATACCTTTTTCATTGCAGTTGGCCGCATCGTATGCATGTAAATTTGTATACATATATATTAATCTATTTGTTACCAGACTCGGTGAGTTAAATCTAACGAGGTCACCATTTGTTTACATTTAAAACTCTTAGTAGAATAGTGAATTACATCAACTTCAGTGCCTTTTGCCCAGTGGAATTTAAAAGTTAAGGCTCCGTTTTGTGAACAGAACATTTTGCTGTCTCGCTGGCCGAAATGCTTGTTTTCGTACGGAAACTCTAATTTTAGTTACAAAAATTGCTTTTCTTAATTGTTTTTAACTGTGTTTGGTGTTTTAAGTTTTCCGTATTTGATCATTTTTAATGAAGATGCTTTGAGTTTTTATGCATTTTTGCTTTGCCGCGAAGTGAGAACTGAACTGATTAAATGAGAAATATAACTGTAATAAAATTCGAGGAAATATCTTTAAGGGAAATGCATCAGAAATTGAGTATAATTTAGTAGGCCGTACAAGGAAATCATGTGGTGTCCACATCAGACATTTATATTTAAATGTTCAGTTTTATAAAAGCTACGAAATCTCACTTTTTATGTGGTTCTCCGTTTATACTTAACAACATTTTATACTCATTATAAAAAATAAATAAACAAAAAGCTTGGCTTTGGTACAGGAAAAACAGACCGAAATATTTACTTTCAAAATTTCGGATATTTAACCCTATTTTCAATTTATCTTCAGAAGGACGATTTAATAAATAAATTAGAATAATTCCAGACTGATTTATCCCCTTCAATACCATTCATTTATAATCTTTTGAGATTTGCTAGGGATTAATAGTCTTTAATTCATAATTTTGTTACAATGCGTATGTCGAAATAATTTTCATGCAAGTAATTAAAAGACTTTCAAACGCTAAAAATATATTATTAAGTTTCTCATGAACATTGTACGGCTTATTCCATAGTTTCGTTCCAATGGTTATCATTCTCTAACAGACCCTGAGCTTCACATGCTTCTCTGTAAGTTCGACATTCTAGACTATTAACAATTTTAAGGTCTTCAAATCTAGTTGGACCTCGAACATGATGCAATAAAATGTGCAGAAAAAAACTTTCAAAGTTCGTTATATGGACGGTGTAGACACAACTAAGAGCGTTCGATGATTTAACCCCTGGCCGATTTTTAACAGGATTACCTTGAACGCTACGTTGCCATTCTTTTTTTGAGTTGTTCCATGTATAATAACGGGAATAATAACTTCGGAATACAATAATCTTTCCGCAAAAGTATCTGGCTGGTAAAGCTGGAAAAAAGCGGTCAGTGTGGTTTTAGGAGGAGACAAAATTCTGTTTTGAAAATTATTCTCATTAAAATAACAGGCTGTCCGTTTTCTAAATGTACGGCAAGATGTGTAACAATCGGATCTCTTTCATGTAATGGAAAACCAAGGAGCCGCCCCGCTGCCTCATTACTACTGACATATCTCCCTGCTTAATAGGTTTGTATTTCATTCAAAGGCTGCAACACACCTTCGTTACACAGATTGAGGATAGCCTGGTCGCTCCCTTTATTGATATATTTACAAATGTATTTAATCGCACGAACAGAGTTGCAGGCTTCAACATTAATAATTTACACAGAACGGGTGAATATGGCACAACCCAGCTATTATCAGAAGTATTTTCTACCCCACTGAGTTTGAATCGTAACTCTTCTACCATCATCTTCGGGTTCTCTTAGTCTGTATAAAGGGTAAAGTATAAAGGTCTGTATAAAGGCGAAAGTGTCTTTTGTGTATTCATGCAGATAGCGGTAACTGTTCACAAAATAGAGAAGAATAACCATCTTACCTAAGTCGTTGGGGCTAATATTACCATCTGTGATAATTGCATCTTGTAGGTGAATGTAATTTTCAACTCGTAGCTGTGTCTGGTTTAAAGAAATGTAACGAAAGCGTTCACTCTCTACCTTGATATACATATCTACTAAGAATTGATAAGAGAGCTGCCTCGACCGCGGAATGAAGTTGAAATCATTGTATCATGTGATAGGCGTAAATATCCATGCAGGAAACTTTTCTATAGGTAACTGGTTGTTTTGTAGTTGGATTGATCTGTGGAATATGAAAATGGTATCCCAATTTCCCTTTACTAAAAATTAATGGGTACTGCAAAGCATCGTAAAATTTATGAGCATCTTCTACGCGTGTCAGTGTATTATCATGTGTTCGTAACACTATATCTCGTAGAGAGCATGGGTCGCCAGTAACCAAGACAGCAACTTCATTAATTGTCGGTGCATTATAGCGCCTCTCATGTTCGCCACGTGGGGCTCGATCAGCATTAATGACGACTTTATAATCATCTTGAGGCCAGTTTTCTATTGCAGTTTTGAAGGTATTTATCAAAGCGTTGTGGTCATGTAATATTCTTTGAATTTTCAATACTATATCTCTCTCGACTCCATCAATATACTGACAACGACGGCTTATTTCATTTTCTTCTTGACCCATAAAAATTTATGCGGTTCATTATCTGTTGAAAAAGGTGAACCAATTCGATGATATATCTGGCCTTGTACGGTAAAAGTTGGTGAAAACCCGGGCATTCGTATCTCTTTGTCTACTCCAAAAGATGTCATTTGGAAGCAAGAGTTGTACTCTCTGAATTTACTTAAAAAACGCTTTGATTCATCTGTATCGTATAAATATAGAGTTTCCAGCGGCTCTTCTGGTTTACCAAGTAAAGAAAGCGAAACTTTGGAACAGCACATTCCTGCAGTTTCATCTTTCTATTTTAAAGCATTGCAAAACTGGCATTTTTTACTCATTCCAACCGATAACATTTAGTGGGTGATGATGGTAATCAATTGAAGGATCGTATTAAAGTCCAGAATCATTAAATATGGACCAATTGTTATGCATGAAATTTCGCCGGTGTTTGGTTTGCATTTCTACATGAAAGATTGCAATTGTTCTGGAGTATCTCTAGCTCTAATAACTGCCTGTTGTTGAGCCTGTTCTTTTAAGCTGATCTGCGTTTGCATAGGTGTTTTAGCAACTCTGAAAGCAGTTTGGCGTTTAGTTTGTTCTTCCAAAGGAATTTGTGTTTGAAGAGGCGTTTCAGCAGCTCTCAAAGCAGCTTGTCATTCAAGCTGTTCTGTCAAACGGAGTTGTATTTGGAGACACGTCTCAACTGCTCTCATAGAAGCTTGACGGGAAGTTTGGGACTCTAATCTTTCTTATCTTTGAGAAGTTGTTTCATCAGTTCTCAAAACAGATTGTCACCTTGTTTGTTCTTGTCTTCTTAATTCTGCATGTACGGAAGGTTCTTTGGATCGAGCAATTTTTGCTGCCCGGCCCCGAGATGAATTCCTAGAGATGTTAGATTTACGTTTGCGAGGCACTTCAAAAACCCAAAAAAATACTGTAAAAAATTAAACTGTCTTTAAATAAGTTTCACACTCCGCGTGAATTTTAAAAATGCGTGTATCGCCAAGAAATCTAGTGAAACTGCTACGTGTATTTCCTAAGGACTGAAAAATGTTTGGGAAAGAAGAGCCAAAAGCCGGAAATCCTGAAGGATTTTAAATAATAAATTAAATTAAACAAATAAAAATTAATAAACACTTAATTAATAAATGTTACGCTTTCACGCCTTAATTGCTTAATCGATCATCATGAAATTTTTAAGAAATATTTTTGATATATTAGAAAAGGTTAAAAATGTTTAGGTGGTTTAAACCACGCACCTACGCGCTCAAACAAACTTTTACATCATTTAACTTATCGTTACGAAACTCTCAACATTTAATGTTTATACAATGAAAATCATGTTAAGCTTTAAAACCTATTATATAGCTTAAATTGCAACAGATAAGTTACATTTTATAGCCTATAACCTTTTCTAATATATCAAAAATATTTCTTGAAAATTTCATGATGATCGGTTAAGTAATAAGGCATGAAAGCGTAACAAACAAACGAATAAACTCACATTTGCACTTATAATATTAGTTAGGATATTTAGGAGAATTAATTGTTCAGTATGATATTTAGAAACGAGAATAAAACAAGCACGATCATCTGTCATCATCAATTCCATAAGCATCGATTATGCTATTAATTCAGAAATAAATTACTACAGATATTCAGGATATTTTCTATACTAATATATGCAAAGGTAATCTCTAGCTTCAAAAGATAGTAAAAAACAGCAATTTACTATTTCAAGGGGCTCCCCACTCGAAAACTCGAAAAACGCATATGCATTCTTTTACATTACAAATATACAAATAAAATTTAAAATAAATATACAATAAAATTTAAAATACATTAAATTATTTTTAATGTATTTTATAAATTAAAAAAGAAAAAATATAGAAAATATTGATAAATATCAAAATTTGAATAAAAGTAGTTTTTTATATTCATAAAATAGAACTAAATACTTAACAGGTGAATTTCTGACCTCATTTCCCTGCTTTGAAATTATGAAATTCCCCCTAGGGGTGAGGAATTTCTTCTGGTTGAGAACCTCTGTTACACGACATCATTGATTTAATATTAGAAGACATATT
Organism: Stegodyphus mimosarum; assembly: GCA_000611955.2. Classification (NCBI taxonomy): domain Eukaryota; kingdom Metazoa; phylum Arthropoda; class Arachnida; order Araneae; family Eresidae; genus Stegodyphus; species Stegodyphus mimosarum. Next base: position 106,357 of record KK121323.1, read on the forward strand.
ATGCTCATGGATACGATAAATAGTCACATTGTAAGGTTTTAGTTAAACTAATAAAGTTTTATTTTAATTTGAATCTGTCTATGCCTTCTCATTTCAACTTCCCGTTAGAATAAGCGCGCGTTTCAGCTTTATGCTAATTTGAAGTGGAGCCAAGTAGTATTTAAACGAAAGGTAGAAACCTTTCAGTGTGAGAGAGCTTTTAGTCTCAGACCACGGTTACTCTATTCCACGTTCGCCTGACTAGCTAGTATTTAAATTCTAAGCCGTATAGCTTTTACGTGATTACTTATTGAAGTAATTCCAAGTCTGTCAGTATTAGTTAAATCTTGCTACGCACCATTTAGTTTAGAGGCCAACCTCGCGTTATAGCTCTGTGAGCAACGACTATTTAATTTCTAATTAGTTTTAGTTTAAATTACTTGATTGTTCATTTTAGACCCAAGTGCGGTCCTTATTTTCTGTATCCCTCCCGAGTTGGGAAGTGCTTGTAAATAATTGCGGTTTAATAAAAGAGGATTTTAAATCCCTTTAAAGTGCAGTTCTTCTACCACTTAATCACAATATTCTACCCCAGAACATAGCTGCATTCAGCTCCCTGTTCCAGATCAGGATTTAAGGAGTTCACGAAAATGTTTTCTGAAAGAATATGCACCGAACACTCAGTCCTGACAACATATACAGCCTAAAATGTCTTACATTAATATGCAACGTTTGAAAAAAAGACACAGATCGGTATAAAAAATATAATTTAATGTATGAAAAGTAAGTATTATGCCAACAGAACATTAACCAATAAAAGTTAATTTTTTATTATCATAATATTCATAACCATCCGCGAAAACATTCGTGGGTGGATCATATAAAAATTATATGACGCTGTTAACAGAATTTCTAGGAACAATAAAAATAATTGTATTGAAATGACATGCATAAGAATAATTATATTCATCTCCCCTTCAGTTTTCCCTTTTTTTTGAGAATTTTGATATAAAATACATTAATTTACATTAAAACATTAATTTTAGTAACTGCGTAAATTTTAGTCGCATTTAGCCAGAAATATTACGAAGAACTTAAAATTATTTTTGAAGTTTTTGCAACATATTTCAATCATCTAAGAATGAAACTCTGAAAAATAATATGCTAAGATTCTATTATTAATTTAAATTTCGTCAAAAACTATATAAAAACCGAGTAGATATAAAAGAGATCAAATTCCTCTGAATAATGAAATTTATGCAGTCTCCAATTTTTTATTCTGGGAAATATATGGATTTTTCTCTACTTCATACTTGAAAAAAAGGTAATTTCCAAATTTTACATGCATATTTTCTTAACATTCTCCTTCGTCTGCACAAAATTTGAAGTCTAAAATAAATTTCGAAAGCGTGAAATTTCAATTCAAATCGGAAAATTTCAGTTCTTCAGAAATAATAGTTATATGAAACCAGTACCGGTAAGATTAATGTGATAAAATTATACTTACTTTAACAGACTTCTGTAACCAACATCAGAATTCACGCTGTCAGATTTAATATTTCACTTTTATATTAGAATAACAAGGAGGAAATAAATTTGTTAAAGGATTTATTAAGCTAAGCTTTTAATCAATTTGCAGGGAATTATTGCATATGTTTCAGAAATTACAAATGCAAATAATCCAGACAAACATTTTCTGCATGCTTAAATTCTTAATAATTTACATCCGCGCTTACTTTTAAATCTAAATTTTAAAATGAGCTATAGTTTCTCGTCAAAATATGTAGAGACAAAGTTTAATTTATTAATACTATTCCGCGTCAGTATTAGTTATATTTATTATTTTGCCATTCCCTTTAATTAAATAAATTAAGCAGATTAAGAAGTCTGTTGTGTTAATTTAGTTAATCAAACAGGTTTCGCGTTTTATTTCGAATATGCTATTGTTTTCACTTTTGTCTTGACGCACTTTTATATTAGAGGAAATAACAATAGTAATGCTTTTTGCATTTTTAATGAAAGTACCCGATTTCGAATTATTTTCGCACATCTGCTTTTTTAAAAAAATAATAAGCCAGAAAATAACATTTTCGTTCTTCTAAAATAAATCTAAAGATCTAAATATAAAGGTGAACGAAAATAATACTTTTTTTCCATTAAGTATTTGTTAACTACAGGCTGGATCACGAAATGTCATACAGTTTGTTTTGCTTATTAGACATTTGTTTATCATTGAAATATTATAAAATTAAAGCAGAGTCTATGTACAGAAAGGGAATTTAGTACAGAATGCTTCAATGTGTTCACCATTTGCATTGCAATCCGCATCAGGACAAGACAGGAACAAGTGCGTAAGGCACCATCCCAGCACCGTAGGCAAACCTAGCATAGCCCTAGTACACTAGCTATCCAGAGCAACTCACATTATCAGGGGCCCGAGAACTGCTTGCGAAAGTTTATTGAAATTTTAAAAAAAGAAAGAAAGAAAAGAAGGAAGAAAATAAGAAGAAACTGATAGTTACAGTGCTTTATGCATACTTCCTGAAACGCGTTTCAGAGTTTTAGCATTGGTTTACTCTTTGACTTATACAGCATTAACAATATGTAATGGAGTTTTAACAGTATTTTTACAGTATGACTTAAAGGTATCGGTGGCATATTAACAGATGATGGCGCTTACAAAGGTTCAAAGATGGTACAATTCGAGATCCTGGCCTTAAAGCACTTCCATGATGGCTTTAATACACTGGTGGTAATCTCTTTCAAGCGAACTTTGGCGTTTGTCACATCTCTCAGATACACGTCTTCCGAAATTGTGCGGCACAACTGCTAAGAGCTTTGAGTTACGCTTTATTTGTAGGCTTTCTTCCGAACGTTTACTTGCCCAGGTTCGAACATTTTGCTTATTCACTACACCATTTAAATGAATATCTACCTTACCATGTAAACCATGTATTTTCCAGAACATGATTTTGTTCTGCTAATAGCGAAGTTAACTGAAGCCACGATTAACTAAAGAACTGAATTCCCATGTAGCCAACCATACCTCAGTGTAACTGGTGGACCACTTTCTTGGCAATCATCGTCAAAACATTCAAGCACTCTGAAGGCATTTTCAGTCATGTCAAGATTCAGAAGAACGTGTGAAAAGATGTATCATATTTGAAAGCGAAACAGAAGTGTACAAAAGAGCTATTTTGGATGTAAAAAAATTTCTCATGGAAGTGCTTTTGCATAAGAATAATCAAAAAGGCAACTGTTATTAAAGGAACAAGTGGAAATCAAGCTGCAGAATCATTTGGATTGATGTACGAGGTATTTTAACTGAGCAGCTTTGCCAGTTTTTTGTTTGCTGGAACTTCGTGTCAAAGCCATGAGAACTAGTTTAATGTCTTCAGGTCTAATGTAGCACCTGATGTCGCCATCAATTCTTCTCCAACACAGAGCCAATGGCTTCCAATTGTTGGCACATTTTGTAAAAGGTATGTTTGCAAGGAGCCCATCTTGTACCAAAGTGTGCACAAAAATGTCTTTATGTGGCCACCAGACTTTTCGTTTCTGCAAAAACCCTGACAGTTTTCACCTTATATTCGGTTTAAATGGCCGTTATCCGCCGTTTTACAAATTGGTATTTCGCGAATCCGATATTAACTTCTTCTGACATCTACCAGATTTTTCAAAAGCACCCGAATCCTCGTTTTTTACGTTCATATATAATACTAAAAATATTATGGAATGATTGAATGTTATGATATTTCACGCCCCACTTTGTATCATTACAAGATACCTCTACATGAAACTGACGCCTGAAACACTGTTAGTATACGTATGAAATATTGGAGAAATATTATTGCTTTCATTTTAGATAAAATTATATCTGCAGTGAATAAAATGTACTGCAGATCAACGGTAGATGAGATCTTCATTTATCATCAGTATTATAAAAGTGTGTTAGATGATATAAAGCAAGATAATTATTAAAAATGTAATTTTACCAAGACTTCTTAAGAATAGTTTGTAACAACCTTCATTTTATAGTACGCGTATTGTAAGTGAAATAGATCCTACCAATAAGCGAGCAGTAAAATCACTAAACACTGTATCTCGAACCGGATTTAAATCCCAGCAAACGGGTTGGCTACAAGGAAATTTTCGTGAATTTTATGCATGCCTTTTAATTCTTGATACGTATTTCTTTCAGTACTTAAGTATTAACCAACTCACTGTCAAAATACTGCGATTTTTTATACATGATGGGGCTGAAATTTACTTGTAGCAAGTTAACGGTTGTCACCCAGGCAGTACAGTGGTTAGGAGAGCCTATTGCGGTACAGAAGGGCCTGGTTTCGAATCCCGGAGAAAACATGGATGTTTATAAATGTATAGTGTTCTTGCGGCATGGGGGGCACTCTAAATACGCAGAGAGTCGAAAGTCCTTTGGTGTGATTTGGTGGGAGGGAAGAGAGATGGGAAATCCCCCGGATCGACCCCTCGGGGTGCTCCCCCTCAAAATTGGGGTGGAAAATAGAAGACCAACCTCCCTCTGGCAACCATTCTTCCATGTAATATGGACAAGACAACAACAAGTTGGCGTTTTGGGGGATTTTTTTTTAAAACAGATTGTCAAACTATCAGTATCTATTGTATGTCCACAAACATTATCAACATATCAAAAGAAAACACACTTTGTCGGTTTAAAAAGCAGATTTTGCTTATTAAATAAGAATTAGTTGATCCATTAAAAAAGTAAAATACAAATTTTTGCAAAATTTGTCTGCCAGTTTTTTTTTCGCTTTCTTCTCACCATCAGCACATTCATCTGTTTTCACTTGAAAAAAACTGCACTGTGCACGACTTCTTCATTGCGTACCGGATATTTACCAATTGCATTTCATCATTGCTCACACAGCATGCAACCTTTCAATAAAATCCAAAGTAAAGTTACTGGATTAAAATCAGTATACATCAACGAAATAGCCAAATTTGACATGCATCCAATATTTCCATGTAGCCGTTGAAAAAAAAAAATAATGATCAGTTCAATCACCAAAATTTACTTATTGCATATATAAATATTATTGCATATAGAATTTACATTCTAATTAAGTATTTATCCTAAAAAACAATCAATAAACCTACGTACGTGGTTTTTTTTTTTTTTCCTTTTGCTCCAATGGAAATTTCGTAATAAATTGCTTTAACAACAGATTCAAAACAATTCCTCCCTTAAGTTATTTTGCGACAAAATACTGCATTCTTTCAAAACTCATACCGTAATTTCTTCCTTTGCTGGCAAGTCGTACAGGCGCATATTATTTTAAAATAGAGTTTAAGGCAAAAAATATCCCGATTTGTCTATAAAAACCATAGGAACTTGGAATACCACAAAAAGAAGCTCACAAAAATGGCGACATTGCTTTCCTTGAAGAATGGTCGTAGGCATGGTTGCCAAAATTCTGAAAATTCGGCGACTTCTACTAAAATGTTTGCGAAAGTACGCAAAGACCTTTTGGCCGTTGATGAATAACACTTTTTATAAATTATCCTAGATTTTTTTATTGATAGTTTATAATTACAATTTTTTCTAATTGTAATTTAAATTAAAGACCACGGCGCCAAAAAAAAATTCAAGATACTGTAGAAAACTGTCATTAATCATTTCTTCCATTTTCCGTTAACCATTAAAACGCAAAATTCGAATATTTATAAATATTTTTTAAATCATCATCATTATCATGATTATCACAATTGTATAAAACGAAGCCTATTCCCATTAAATTACCTAGTCTGAAAACGATAAATTGCTTATAATCAATTCTTAATGGGATTCAATCCGAAAAATCAATTAAAAGAAAGATTATCATCAGAAAACGTAAGCAGTCAGTCACTCCAACAGCTTCTTCCTTAAACATAAACGAACAAAATAAAATAGGCATTAAATCACAAACACAGTGCGTTTACAAAATTCTAATTTTCTTTTTTTTTAACAAATTCAAGCTAACCAACCTACTGAAAGACAACTGATTACAATTATTTCAACTTGCTTCTTCGAAAATATCATCTGTTTATGGACACACTTTCAAGGAAGGTAATCGTTTGTCTTGATCCAGTAAACATCAACTCTCATGGATTCGAATGCTATGCCAAAAATAGCAGTAAAGCTTTTACTTCAAAGCGGTAATTAATCCTGATATTTTTCAAATATATTCTAATTGTAAATGAAACTAGTGTTTTTCTTATGATTCTAAGACAAAACAGCAATCATCTGCTTAGATTGTTTGTTGAAGGTTCACTACTGCCACAGGAACATCGGTTTCAGAAATCTCGAGTACGTACAATGTTCCTGACAAGTAAGCGATAATTCATAAGGAATTTTCACCTGAGACAGACGGTAGATTCCATACTTCATAAAAACAAAATACATAGATTTCGGAAAAAAAAGCTGCTGCACAAAGCGCCATCGTACAATTTCATTCTTATCAAAAATATTTTAGCAAAGATTATCAATATTTTCGTTTAGGATTTACCCACCTATATCATTATCTATAGATTTCTTTCTCTTTTTTAAAATGATGTCTCGCCTCAAAAGTCATCATTTTAATAGCATCGAAGGCATTCAGAAATCCGCAGCAGTCTTAAACAATATTTTGAAAAATCTGATGTGTACACCACATGACTTCCTTGTATGAAATATTAAATTATGCGCACTTTTTCCTGCATTTCATTTAAACTTATTTCCTATTCAGTTCGCACTTCGTGGCAATGTAAAAATACATAAAATCTCAGAATATCTTTATTAAAAATTGAAAAATATAAAACACCAAATACAGTTAAAACAATTAAAATACAAGTTTTGCAATTAAAGTTTCTAAGCAAAAACAAGCAATTGAGCCAGCGTACAAGAAGGCAGATGTTTTCGGTTCACAAAACTAAAAGTTAACGTTTGGCCCATTCAGTAAAAAGACACTGAAGGTGCAGAAACTGGCTTAATTCCCTATTCTGCTACAAATACGGTTGCTATGGTAAAAAAAATAGCCTTAGCCGCACTTAAACAACTTTTAAATTGTTGATAATTTTACAACTATCTCATGCAGATTAACTAGATCATAAAAGCCTGAGGATTAAACCATCAATATCTAAACCATCAACCGGAAGATAAGAACAAAGTAATTCAATCATTTTTAAAACAAAAAATGCACAATTTACCAACATATAAGAACAAAGAATATTAGAATATAAGAACAAAAAAACTGAGCTCACGGAGCTGAATAACAAGCTGGGTATATATATATATATATATATATATACTTATATACCTTTCGTGCAGCCGATTGCAATCAAAACGGGAGGTGCACAGCTACATATTATAGCAGTCCTATATGCAAAATATCAACTTTCTGAAGCTACTTGTTTGTAAGTTATGCGAGATACATACATACGACGTATGTACAGACATCATGAAAAAGTCTCTTCTAAATTCGTTTAAAATTCTTTTTGCAACCTGTTTTGGGGGAAAAAAATCCTTTATTCTGTTCTTATGTACAGATGTCCCACAGAAAAGTCGTTAAATTGCATTCGATAGCGGAAAAATGGATATTTTCTTTGAAATATGATACCCGAAAATTTTCGCGATTACAATTACTTCCTTTACTTCGTACAAGGAAGTAAAAGTGATCTCTATGGAAATATCAAGCAACTCTCTGAACATATCAAGCGCTTACTTACAAGGATTATATATTGAAGGCAATGAAGTAAGAATGTTAGTCTCTTCAACTTTCGATTTTGTGTGAACTTAATTTTAAAACATTGCAGACGCATTATACATTTTCATAATAGTTATAATTATTAATACTTTTATATTTAATTCGAGTATTTCATCTAGACTTCCCTTCTAAATTCTGAAACTTCATCACAAACTGATCTCTTGAAATTCTGAGATTCCATCATACAATGCACAAAAAAATGAAAATGATTCATTAAATCTACGCTCTATAACGAAAAAACTCGACGCACCAAGTAGGAATCATCCGATTCCTTTGAAATTTCAGGTGCATAAATGTTTTGACGGAATATGCAAATGGTTGAAATTTGGTGTCCAATGAATGAATAGTGCGATCTCAAACGCATCGTAACCACGCATCCAACAGTTGTATATAAGGAACTGTTGTTAAAAATATCTGTTGCATTGCGATTTAGGATACCTTTCAATGACCGAAAAAATGCCTCGCCGCAGGATTCCAGCTCATTCCGAGCAACTGTCAGAGTTTGAAAGAGGTCGTATCACTGAATTGAAAGAGGCAAGTTGGGCAAATCAGAGAATCACTCGTCATATGAGTCGAAGCGATGCGGCGATTAGAAGATGCTGGCAAGAATGGGTGGACAATGACAGATTTCAGGGTCGTGATAGTAGCCGTCGATCTAGGGCCACAACAGATTGGGAGGACAGAGTGATTGTCAAATCAGCTGTCACCGCACCTGTTTCATCGCTATCAGCAATCAGATGTGCGACACGCACACGAGTGTTCACCATGACCATTCACAGACGACTGATAGAGCGAAATCTACGCTCGTACCGACTGTTACGCCACCTACCACTCACGCTTGTACGTTCTCGAGCCAGATTACAGTGGTGATTGGCTCAACCAGGTTGGAATGATATTGACTGGGGACGTCCTTAGCGACGAATCCTGCTTCCAACTGTGTCTTGACGATCATCGAAGACGTGTCTAGAGACGCCTAGAGCAGCGTGTCGATCCTGCTTTCACTATTGCAAGCCACACAGGCCGTCAACCAGGAGTTATGATGAGGTGCCTTTTCCTTTGATAGCCGAACCTCTTTGGTCATCATTAGAGGCACAGCGGTATGTTGACGACATTCTGAGACCTGTTTTGCTACTGTTCCTTTTGCAGTACCCTGGCCTTACTTTTCAGCAAGATAATGCCAGATCACATACGCACGCGTTGTTATGAACTGTCTTACAGCTTGTCAAACACTTCCTTGGCCAGCCAGATCTCTCTCCCATCGAGTATGTCCGGGATATAATGGGAAGACGACTGTATCTGTCAGGGAATGCTGATAACCTAGCACGACAATTGGAGCAAATTTGGCAAGAAATACCACAGGAGACCATCTGGGAGCCTTTATCAGTCTATGCCCCGCCGTGTGGCAGCTTGCATCCAGACTAGAGGTGGGTCAACACCTTATTGAACTCGTTAATTTGGAACTATGTAACTCTGAAATAAATCATTCAATTGCGTTGAAATGTTAATCATTTTCTATTCTGTACATAATCTTCCTATCCACCAATTTTTGTCTCCTTCGGAAAACTCCTTTTTTTTATTATACAGTGTAATGACATTTCAGAAAATATTAAAGAACAGTGATCTTAATTTGTAAAGTTTCATTTATTTTTACTAATATTTATTTTAATTTGTGATCTTTTTTTCTATTTTCTCTTATTCCCCTTGCGTTTCGTCGCCAGGGTGTAAATGAGTTAGAGTGAACAAAAGTATTTAAACTGTTGCAGCGAAACGTTTAACAGAGCATGATTTCGTTACTGTGAGCGCACGTTGTTAATTCTTCCAGTTGTTAACCTCAAATATCGGCTATTCATTCTTGCCGCCGAATTACTATTCTGCCGATATAGATTCTGAGTTAACCTGTTAGCTTTAAATTGAATTGTGTAGTCTTGTACTACTTCTACCTTTAAATTCAGTATTATGTATCTTACCGCAAGTGATAGGTGTTTGTAAGCACGTAAGTCCATGCCGTCTGTAAATTATAATGTGTTCAATAAAAGGGTCTTTTATACCCTTTCCCTGGCTGTGTTCATCTTCAAACCTGCGTAAGAATTCACAAAGATTAGCACTTAGGTAGATCTAGTCACATTGTATAATAGCTTAAGAGAACTAGATCCCGCAAATTGTACTTGAAGTTATGCCAAATCATAAACATGACACGTAATTATTGAAATAATTATCACTGTATTTTAGATTCGCATTTTTGTTTATTATTTATTAACAGAATAATGATCATATTTATTGTTACTCAGGAAAAGAAAGCAGAAATTTACTGACTTTTGTAAATTGCTCATATTTAAATATCATTCACAAAAACTACGATATCTACATTCAGTTTCTAACATATTAAATTTCAGCAGGCCTTTCGACCGAAGAACACATTTCCTTGAAATTAGGCCAACAGTCGTTGGCAACATAATAATGTCGGCGTCTATTCAAATTCTAATTATGTTACTTAAGATGCAAGTACAACATTCAGCTCAAAAAAGCTTGTACTATTAATCATTTTTGAAAACTTGTACTTTCATTTCCATATTAATTCCCACTAAACTGTAAAAGGTGAAGTTAATATGAGAGATTTAATAAACATGAGATAAAATGTAGAATATTCGTGTAAAGGGTATAACTGTAAGAATAATGGATTGCAGTTCAAAATTTGGAATGGAAATGCATTCTATTATATACTTATGAAAGGAAACAGTTCCCGGATCGTAACTATAAAGAATTCAGTTTCACAAAATTAATCATTGCTCTATCTTACAGAATATTTAATTGCAGTGCTAATTTGCATTTCACCTTCATTGTATAAATATTTAGATAATTGTTGTCTGAATAAATTGGATGCATAGTTTTAAGAACATTGTATATTTAAAAGATTATATGATAAATTTATTCTGTTCTGGGCAACTATGATAGTCGAAAAATCCATTTAATTTCACAAATATAAATAAGATAGCTGATTATTTTTTCCTTTTCAAATTTTATTATTCGACACCTTTTTAACATTGTGAGCCTGGATGGTTCGGATTCCAAGTTATGTTTTCGACTGCTTTATTCTTTCAACGATGCTTACAGCAGACATTTCTTGCTTCTGATGGCAACAATTTTCAAAAGCAAGTTGTTTTGCTTGTGTTTTTCTTATTAATTTACTTCATTTCGCTTAGCGAACTTAACCCTTTTTATAGCAATTTGCAACACACTTCTGAAAAATATAAAGCAGAATTCTGATAGTTTTATTAATAAAAAAACTTAAGAACTTTTTGTTGTAGCAAAAAAGCAGTGCTACAGTGCTGCTTTTCTAAAGAATGGTATCTTACTCTTGCGTACGTACGGATTCGGAATAGACTGAATGCAAAAGTCCGATAAAAGCTTAATAAAATTTATTCTTATCACAAGAAATAAACAAAAACGCTGGATTTTTCCTCGAAGATATTCGTACAATATCACGCAATATAATCGGTAGCTATATTTTAAACTATTAAAACACTAAACAGAACGCAATCTAAAGCGCAGAGAAAGCTAATTCGATCTCACCGCGAATTCGTTACAATCAACAACAACGGCTAGGAAAAACAACAGCTCACTAAAACAACAACTGAGCTGAGATGTTTCTCTCCGGCTTTTATAGCTTTGTAATCCGGCCGCGCGAGACAGTTCTAACAATTTCTGGAAAGCAAAAAAAACTAGAAGTATGGTTACAGCTAATATATTAGTCAATTACATTTATTCAAATTAAATATCAGAGAAAAACTTTTATTCAATGTTAAATGGACGTGCTCTTGTATTTTCGCTTTCCCGGTGTAGCTTTCTCTTAAAATTTTTCACGCTCTGCATTGCACAGGGAAATAAAACAATTATAATTATAATTCTACTAAAAATATTTAACTGGATACAAAATTCGTAACATTACCTTAATTATGAGATTTACCATAAATTACAATTACTTTAATCCACGCCGATCTTAATTACCATTTCTTAAAGTTTCAGTTAGAATTTCATTAGAGTTGAATTGCTTTTTAAAGAATACTTGATATAAATATTTGAAATCCAAATTAGCAATAAATGCCTTTCTGTTTGCTTGGCTGTTTCCAAGAAATGTAAGATTTCGCTTTAGATGGCCTTGTTAATTTCAAAAATGAAGATCTTCATGTAAGTGTGCTCATGAAATCTGCGCAGTAAAAGTCTCTCATGTATATGTGGTAATTCATTACCTCTTGGTTTACGTTTCATACAAAAGGCAGCGAAATGTCTAAGTTCCAGGATATAGCGACTCATGTAGAATATACCCGTATCTATGTGAAATATCAGTACCTTTCTCGGATGGTTCTATCACGTGAATAACGGCCGAAAAGCGCGAAGACTCGAACCAGTAATCCGAGGGCTTCGCTATGTATCCTTGCTCTAAATTGGATGGAGAAGATCAATACAGGCAAAAACAGATTTCGCATTACAGGAAGAAGAGAGGGAAAAACAAATAGAACTTAACTGTTTAAGATCTTCAATAACAGATTTTGTATCAGAGATTCCAGTGGATGTATACGCTTCATTAAAACTTACAAACCAGTTAATCTTAGAATGTATAGGATATCGCAACATTTATCAGCGTCAAGGGATTAATAACCGAGATGTCTACTAAAATATTTAAGCTTTAAAAACAGGCAACTGTGCCAGTTTGGGTTCAAAAAATCGAATTATATGTAAACTGTTGACTTCGAAATACCGTCTCGATGTGGGGAAAATTAAACTACAACAGTGTATGGCAATGGCGTGTCTTTAATTCCTTATCGCGAAATATGAAGATTCAACGATATCAATTAGTAAACGTCAGTTAGAATAATTTTACGCTAATCTCTTTTGTAATTTTTGGCACAGTATGCATTTCAATGTTTGCAGTAATCTTTTTTTCTTCAATTCGGTTTATCAAACACTTTAAGAATTAAAAAAATCTTCCTTGTACAGATTATTAAATTATACGTATTTTTTCCCGCACTTCATTTAAACTTATTTTTTCGAATTTCACTAAAGATATATTTTTCATTCAAGTAATTCAGTTCACACTTCGCGACAAGGCAAAAATACATAAAACCTCAAAATATCTTTATTAAAAATTGAAAAATATAAAACATAAATGGATTTAAAACAATTTAAAGAACAACTTTTACAATTAAAGTTAGAGTTTCTACGCAAAAACAAGCAATTCGGCCAGCGGGCAAAAAGCAGATTTTTCGGTGCACAAAACTGAAAGGTTACTTTTGGTCCCACTCAGCAAAAAGACACTGAAAGCGTAGAAAGTGACTAATTTGTTGTGGACGCTGAGTCAATATATGGGAAAATTTAGTAACTTAAACGATAATTCTAGAAAGGATTAGGCATTGATTTAATTCGCAATAATAAAAAAAGACGTCAACTTTGTTGTTGCGAATTTTAGTAATCTAGACTGGCAGCAAATCCACTATTCTGCTAAGTTTCAAATGTAAACAAATATGGTTGCTATAGTAAAAAAAATAGACTAAGCTGCACTAAAGTAACTTGTACCGATCCAAATACTGAGAGATTTCTGGAAACATTTTTTTTATATTCCCCATTACTTATTGATGAAACCAGGGAACATGTGCATAACTTACAGAACCATGAGTTTGGCCTGGAGGAAATTATGGCAGATTTTATTGTAGGCAGAGACTTTGAGGCCTTTGATCTAAGAACTTTTTTTAACTATGATAATATGTCTCTAGGTAAAACGGTAGGGTTAGATGTTAACAATGAATATAGATAGAAGCTACTAGATGATCATAAAAAGTAAGGAAGAACTGCAACGGCTTCTGAAGCAACAACAAAAGCGACTGGAGAAGAAATATCTTCAGGAAGAAGGGAAGATGATCTTAGAATTTTGATCAGGGAAGTTTGTGCAAAATCAAGACGCAAAGCTTCGTGGAATGATGTTATCCTGTAGAGTTCAAATTTAAGTTTCTAACCACTTAGTTTATGTTAATCTTTTGCCCTATCGATATTTCCATTTTACTGCCAGAAAGTAAATTTCTATCTTGCGTGACATTCAAATGAAGTAGAAAGAAGACAGTATTGAAAAGAAGGTTTTATAGGGTAGAATCACAGCGAGCTTGAAGGCCAAGTTGCTAATCTGATTGTCTTGCGAACAGTATTCTGCAGCGTTAAGGTGTTCTCGCAACCCTAACAAAAGAGCAGCAAGCCACAGCTTAAGCATTTTTAACGATATCGCCATATCTCACTTAGACAACAGACAGCAACAGACAAAACAGACCGCAATAGACAAAAACAGATAGAAACAGACGAAATTTAGCGAGAAAGAATGAGAACCAATGAGTCTCAAGCACAGTTGAGTAGTACTAGATGGAAAGAAGAAAAAAATAAGCCTTAGGAAGACAATTACCCATTTTTATGGATGAAAACTCCTTATCCAAATAATAATATCTTTTCCCTTTCCATTTCTTACCATATTCTACTTAAGGCTCCAATGCTTCTTTATACTACATGTACTGCTAAATTAAATAAGTTTTCATCTTATTTAACGCGTTTAAAAATGTGTTTGTCTTAGATTTAATTTGTTTTGTATTAAAAACTTAGTAAACAAAATTAAGCTTTACAGAAGTTTCGATAAGCAATCATCTATAGTCCAGGAACAAGTTAATCAATTTTACATTAATGCCTGTAGAAAAACCTGTTTCCCTGTTCAAACTTGTTTCCCATTCCATTTACGAACCTTTCGGGAAAGGATTCTAGAGATTACATCATGAATAAGGGTTTCGCTGTATAAAACCGTTGTAGCTGATTCAACTACTACTTACTTGAAGTTACGGGTATGATGTCAAATGGAACCCCCCCCCCAATTAATCATCTAAAGGTAGTCAGCTGATCCTGTACAGCCATATGTATATTTACGATGCCAAAACGGCAGTACGAAATAATCAACAAGAAACACTACCTAGATAATGTGCCAAAATCTATACGGGTGGATGAAGACATTTTAATAAAATCTCTTTTTGACCGAACGTCATATTGAAAATAAAATTGAGAAAGCACATGCAATCACAAATCTTATAATTTAAAAACTGTAAAACGATACCAAGATTATGGAAAACCAAAACGTACTCAGGTTTCATCTGACTGATGCAAACTACTTCACAGAAAATAGTATTAGAATGGGATAAAACGGAGAAGAAAAAAAATCGGAAAGTTCAATTGAGGTTTGATTAAGATGGAGATAATTATGATATTGTACATTTCACTAAATACTTTAGTTCATTTGGCTGTATTTTGCTTTTGCGCATTTACAAGGTTTCGTATTGTTTCCATCTGTTTATTTGTTCATTTGTTTCATTTCACGTTATAACTTCAGGGTACATTTTTGCCTATTGGAATTTATGGCGGAGTAGTTTGCATATAAGTATTTATTTCTTATATAGTATTGCAATTTTTGTGATTTTGAAAACATCAACACTTAAATTATGAAGATAGTCAACCAGAAGCCGAAATAAAAGTATAAACTCTCGGTTCTTTTTTTACACCAAGTGGCGGCATTTGTGTGATTTCTCGTTGATTTGATGATTTTCCGTAACGTTTCGGAAAACGCATTTTTAAAGATTTTAGGAACATTTTTTCCCGAATCTTCCAAAAGGCCAGACCACTCTACATAAAAATGTCCACGACAACCAGAAATCAGTTACCGGTCAGTTACTTCAGATACGATACAAGTGCAGCTGATTGTGAACTGCGTTTTACAATTTACACTGTGAGAGATATCATAAATCAGCAATATTTCTCGCATGTTAAAAATATTTTGCTTTATCTCTGCATTCTTCTTAAACTATTAACAATTGTTAATTTTCTTGTATGTTTTTATTACACTTGCTTCCAAAAGTTATTCACACTACGGTAAAATCAACAGACATGGAAAAGCAAAGCTTTGATTAAAGCCAAATTGCTCCAAATTCTAGATAGCAAATGGGTAGAAAGGGAACTTGAAAGAAAACAAACATTATGTGCAAAGATAAAAACAGTATTTAATTTTCGTAAATTATATAATGACGTCACATTTACGTCATTAACAAATTGATATTTACAGCTAAAACAAGCCCAAAAAACCTTACATTAATAAGGTGCAAGGAATGTCCCGAAAGTAATGCACCCATTTTTTTAAAAAACATTATTGAACCGATTCGCACAATTACTCAGTATTCTTCGAAATACATCCCTCCTGCTTTAACACACTTGTTTCAACGCGATTTCCATGCTTTATATGCATCATGGAAGTCTGTTACAGGATGTCCTTTAGTAACCTAGTCGTAGCCTCCTTGTGTTCTCCAGGGTCCCCAAATGCTATCCTTTGAGTGATTTTTTAATCTTCAGGAACAAAAAGAAGTCGGGCGGGGACAAATCAGGACTGAAGCAACGCAAAAGTCTCCGATGGCGCTTTATCAAGTTTAAAACAAAACTTTGCGTATCGCTGCTCGAGAGTTTCTTCCATCTTGATTTCGACCGAGGACTCATACAAGGGTTCACTGAAATAGGCCCTGTGACTCTGCAGGAGCACGGAGTCGATTGACGCTGGCCACGGTGTATTCCCAAGATTCCACCCACCCTTCCGTGCAAGCGGAAACGCTGTGCCAGAGAACACGTACAGTTAAGAAAGAAAACTTCTCCGCAACAGGAGTGGCCCCTTCCCAAGGTAGAAGGAAACAGCTGCGCGCAAAATATCTGTCGCCGAAGCCGGCTCGAAGTTCGAAGGTCACCTTTATCAAGAGTTCATAAAACGAATATCGTTTAAAATTTCTTTAAACTTTAAAGGAAAAGAAAATATTTCTTCGCGCAAGTAAATTAATTAATGGATTAGTTATTTTGAGCCAAAAAAAGGTACGAAAATCCGAGTTTAAATTATCACGAAAAAGTCAAAGAAGAAACGTTTTGTCAAAAACCGTTTCTTCTTAATACGTGTTCCTCAATTTCCTGTATACATGGAGGAGAGGGAAAATCTCGTCGCCAGGTTCTGTCGCTAAATCCCTTGGCGAATTTTCCCTCCGCTTTCCAGCGGGGTAATAATTTGGTAATAAACTGGTTTGCATTACATCTATGGAACCTTTACTTCTTTACATAGACGTTCTTGGGCTGTGCGACGGATAGTCGTGGTAAAGGAAAATGGGGCGCATTACTTTCGGGACAGATCTTGTATGTGGCCATCCTGAATTTTCCCAGAAACTTTAGGTAGTAGAAATACGATGGCCATTCCATACTAAAAATACCGTCACTCTCCAGGTAATCGCTATCAATGTTGGTTCGATGGAGATCATCCTAAGGAGGAAATCATGACCAATTGCTGCAACGTAATCTCACAGTGGGATGTAAGACTTCACCTAGATCTGCACAAAAGTCGCAGGGCAGTCTTTAAAGCGTGCAGTGAGTACGATATCTCATCGAAATTCCTGAGATACCAGTCGATACCATGAGGTTCCACACCTTTGAATGCCAGATGTTTGATGATGTTCTGTGCCGCAATCTGTGTGCCTTGCTTTCTCTAGACACTTGCATGTTTATCATCTGATTCCACGACGAATTCCGGGCTTGTCCGTTAGCAGGTCGTTGCGCCAATCTGACACTTAAATAAAGGTTGCACAGGTCATTTCGCCAATCTGACACTTCACATGAAGGTGGATAATCTCTTTATGTGGAGACTTCGGTGTAGAGTACAAGCAGATATTCTCTTCTAGTTGTTTGTTTGATTGTTTTGTCCTCATAAATAGGGAATGCCGTGTTGGCAACAATGTTGCACAGCGTTGCCCAAGGCATTAGCCTCGAAAACACCTTTCCGTCGTGTCATATTTCACTATGGTGTTATCTAAAGTTACCAGAGCGCTTCTTTGGCTGATACTGTCAAACGTCAGTCATGACTGGCTGTGACAATATTTGCATGGAACCACGCGCATCCACAGTGATTTTCAGTCACATCATAATTATCATCATAATTATCATAATAGTCATTTCATAAATTAAACTACACTTTCGAAAATTGCTAATTTGCATTGCATTATTAACTTTTAGAAACCAGTGTACTAAATTAAATAACTTTTGATAAGTCTGAGACTTAAATTTTTGTTTCCTTAAACTACATTGGTAAAATTTAGTTAAAGTAATAGTTGTGATTAGTTTTATTTAGTTGCGAATAGTTGTCATTAGTTTAGTTTTATCGGAATGATTGATATATCGTAACATTTATTGACCGGCATCACTCGCTGAAAGCTCAAAATTTAACATGTGTTTCAGATGATTCCAAATTTAATTATTCGAGGGTGATATATTGATAAAATCTAAGATTTACCAGTCCTCGAAATTTTACAGCAACATATTTTATATAGATACAATAATATGCTCAATTCAGTTTCATATTAATAGAGTATTCTATATTTTGCGTTCAATGAAAATCCACAATTTAAGTCAGAAATATTCAAAATCTAATTCTGAACCTCAGAACGTCTATTTTTAGATTTTAAATTAACACAAATATCTTAATATAAATAAACTTTATATGCATCTAGAATAAATAAGAAACCTTTGTAGAGCCATTAGATTTTACAGAGCAGGAATACGATGTAAAATTAGTTGTGCCCTAATCGTGATTCGAACCATTGTTCTTCCGTTTACTAGACGAACGTGCTACTAATTACATTACGATATCATGTGCAGGCGGAGGTTATACTTCCTTACATTTACCTACATTTAAAGAACTAACCACCAAAACAATCATTAGTATGAAGATCCATCGTCCTAATAACCATTTACTGCAAACCTAACATCATGCAAAAATGAGAATAACTATGCACGAAGGATACTGGAAGAAGGCAACCCATATATCAATTCAAATAAAAACAAATTTTTATTGAAGAGAGCTTCTGTAATCTCTATGATTACAAGTTTTTGGCTATTTCGATTTTAAAAGCTAATTCAGAGTACTGATAAAACAAAATTGCAGCAACTGCATTCAATTTTTGAATTTCAAACATTAATTCAGACTAAATACATTAAACTTCAGTACTTCAAACATTAATTACTTTGAAAATTACAAAATACATTATTGAGCATCGTATAATAATAGTATCAAAGAAATAAAAATTCAGACATTAGACTTCGTAATTAGAAAGCGAAAATTTATTAGCTAAAACTATTACCAAGAAAATATCCCTTTTAAAATTAGTCATTCCTTAATTCAAACCAACGCTTCGTTTGTATCAGTTCTTCGAAAGCCAGTTCGGTAATATTTTATTTAAAATGTTATGCGCTTTCTAAGTCCTATTAGCGCAAATGCGTAATAAGAAATTAATTGCCATTAAGTTTACATCGAGTTTTACTCCCCAGTCTTGATTTGGCTTGTGGCAAAATCCTCTAAATCCAGCCTCAGAAATCAGTTTTATTTACCTTCAACTCGGTGAAGCAATTCTTTCAGAGGCTATAATTAAATCATCAGTTCCCGAAATCTATTAAACATAGGTAAATCACATTACCCTATCTACGCTCTGGTGGATTTAATTCCATTTTTATTTTTTCTGCCCTTTTCCGCGCCAAACGATATTTCATTCCGGACGATGAGCAGCTTTTGCCCTAGGGCAACCACCGACAGCTCAACTCAACTACCAGCAATTACCCTACAGAAAGATATGCTTTCCGCGAGTGGCAACAGTCGCATCAAGGACGACAATTTCTCTTCGAATGAGTGCACAACATAATGATACACGTCCGACGACATTGCTCAGTAAATTCGCTTCGGAATGACATTTAGTATGGCGAAAGGTATCCCAGGGGTATGTGATATTATGAAGAGGTTTCAGCTGGATAGAGTTCGAAAACATTTTGAGTTTTTATGCACATGCTTTTACTTCACA
Source organism: Stegodyphus mimosarum (assembly GCA_000611955.2). Taxonomy (NCBI): domain Eukaryota; kingdom Metazoa; phylum Arthropoda; class Arachnida; order Araneae; family Eresidae; genus Stegodyphus; species Stegodyphus mimosarum. The sequence goes on from KK121323.1 coordinate 126,038, forward strand.
TCTCGCCTTCCTCCTTTCCCGAGCAACAAAACAATCATTCGTTGTCATTTCCGATCTAGTTTTGCCTAACCTGTGGCGATGATTTTGAAATTTCGACTTACCCATCCTGCCAGCAACCCTTTACCATGTTTCATATTTTATTTATTTGTTGATGTTCTCATTTTACGTACAAATTTTATCTAAACGAAATCTGCCATTTTGTATCTAAAAATCACAGAAAAACAAGCAGCGATTTTGGTTTTATACAGTGTCTCACAAAAGTGATGGGACACTTGTGCTTTACAAAAGGAAACTGTGGTAAAATAAATTTAAAAAACATGTAAAAATTTTTTGTGGGTGTGTTTCATACTTAAATTTAGTAACAATTATTACATAACATACATTTGCTCAAAATATTAAAATATTAATTTAATAAAAATACAATTGTTTAGAACGGAGCAAAAAATGGCTCACATAAGTGATGGGACACTTACTTTTCCACCAAATATTTATCCAAAAATTTTACTTTTTAAAAGGTTTTAATATTTTATTGGATTTCCTTTTACTTTTAAAACATGATTTAATCTTCTTGGGATGGATTCGAATAATTTTTTTGTGATTTCTGGAGTGATTTTACCCCATTCTTCTTGAAGCACCGATTTTAATTGTTGTTTTGAAGAAATGGTGTGTTTGCGAATTCTTGATTCCAATTCTTGCCAAATATTCTCTATGGGATTTAAGTCTGGAGATTGTGGTGGTGTTTTTATTATTTCAGGACAGTTATACAGCAGCCAGAGTCTAACGTTCAAAGCAGTGTGCTTGGGGTCATTGTCCTGGTAGAATTTAAAATCGTTATGAAGGTTCAATTTTCGTGCTGAAGATTTCAAATTTTGATTTAATATGCCAATATACTTGTACTGATCCATTATACTGTCAATAAAAACAAGATTACCAACTCCAGCGGACGACATACACCCCCATACCATAACTCCTCCTCCACCATGTTTTACTGTTGGCACCAAGTTCTGTTTGCGAAATTTTTCCCTGGGTTTTCTCCACACCAAGATTCTACCGTCAGAACCAAATATATTAAATTTACTCTCATCAGCAAATATAACTTCATTCCAGTAATCAAAATTCTTATTTATGTTGGATTTTGCGAAAGCCAGTCTGAGTTTTCTATTCCTCTCACTTACGAAGAATTTTTTCCTGGCTGCTCTACCGTGATATCCAGTAGATCAAATTATTCTTCTAATAGTCTCAGGATTAAAAATTACTCCATATAATGCTTATAAATCAGCAGCAACTTTAGGAGCACTCATTCTTGGATTTTTTTTTAATATTTCGAACGATAATTCGCTTTATTCCATTGGATAGCTTTGATGGTCGGCCAGGTCTTCTTTTATCCTGAATCATATGATTCTTTTTATATCGTTTAATGATACTGAAAACTGTTGAATGACTCAAGTTAACTGTTTCAGCAGTTTCTCTAATAGATTTTCCACGTTCAATATGCAAATTAATAACTAATTTTCGAATTTCAGGCAAAGTTTCTTTTCGTTTAGCATTCATGGCTGCACAGAGCTAAAAAACACAAAAGTTCCAAAACAAACTAAAAAGAAATAATGCAGATGATTTTATAAATTATTGCCAATTGCTTTTGAGTAAAAATAAAAAACCCAAAAAATATTTTTAGACGATTTTTGTTGCATAGTCTAATGGTGTCCCATCACTTATGCGAGCCACATTTTGCTCCGTTCTAAACAATTGTATTTTTATTAAATTAATATTTTAATATTTTGAGAAAATGTATGTTTTGTAATAATTGTTACTAAATCTAAGTATGAAACACACCCACAAAAAATTTGTACATGTTTTTTTTAATTTATTTTATTACGGTTTCCTTTTGTAAAGCACAAATGTCCCATCACTTTTGTGAGACACTGTATAGAGGTGGGTTAAGCGACTGGCGACCTTTAGGAGCTCCGTAAAGATACAGTAATATAGAAATACAAGCTTTTTTCTAATTAGAAAACGATAATCAATCAGAATTGTTTATTACAATCACCTCAATAAAATAATATATTCATCAGTCTATTTTACATGAAAGTAACAAATCGAAAAAGAGAATGGCATTTTAAGTTTTGTCACATTCTATCTACTTGTTATTTTTTTTGTTCTTAGAAATTATGTGAAACTTTCCGGAAAAAGACCACCTGTAGTTTCAAGCAATTTTGCGCTCGCATAGAGGTAATCGCTTCAGACAAAATGACTACCATTGGCTTCCAAGAAGTACTGGTTCGTTTCAGATATTACGGAAGAGGCCGTGCGAAAGGTTTCTAAATGTTTTGTTAGAGAGTATCATTGATGATTTTTTGTTAACAATCATCAGTGAGCCATTAACCATGACATTCCTCACTTTTTAACTAAGTTTGGCAGCACTATACACAAAAGTCGTTAATGATTATTACAAACCATACGGCCTGCGTATTTCGTAAGTGCACATCTGTATATCCACCGAGGGAGTGGCTTCTAGAATGGACTAGTGAGCTTCCAATAATATTTCTGTCATTTCACATGATCTTTGCCGCGCTTTAAGGAAGATGGCTGAAAATGTTTCGCCACGCAGTTTCTTCTACAAAATAATTAAAGTATCGTGGATTTCTTGTGAAATTTTTCAGGGCGAAGTTAGATCAAATTTAAGCAGAATTATGTACGTAAATAGCATTTTCTATTGCAGTCTATATAAAAAAGATGTTATATAATAATAGCCAACGTACAGTTTTATTCAAAGTAAACTTTACTACACATTTAGTGTGTTAAATTTCACATTGTTCACTTTTAAATGTATTGCCTGCACAAGAAATGCCTTCCAAAGAGAATGAATTTATCTTATTCACAACGAATATTTTTAATTCATTCATATGTAACTTTCATGTTAATAAAAGGTGTAATCAGATCATTCACCAAGTATATTTTGAATCTTTCACTTTCAAAATCAAAGGACTGCAAACATCGAGATAAGAAAATACTAGATTCATTGTAACACTTTCAGTTAGTTTCAGCTCAATAAAAAAAATTGTACACTTGAATTCTGTTAATCCTAAGGTGTTAGCAAACGCATAATATCCGAAGCTAATTGTATTTTGGGTCATTTTCTCGATATAAAGAGCGATAATATCCAACGAACATTAATCCGTTAATTAATTTCGTAATACGTTTCACGAAAACGAAATGCCGACGATTAAATAAACTTATGAAAACACTACGATATTTTCTACTAAAATAGTAGCAGCATTTTTACGCCATACAATATATAATTGAGAAACAAATGCAAAATAAAACGTAAACAAGAACATATCCGCGCTCATATCCACAGTTTCAAAGATTCAGCGTCACAAGAGCAATAGGAGCTCAATGGTCCATATTTGAAACTCCTCCCTCAGTGGCGATAGTTATGTGCACTTGTGAATTATGCATACGGCTTAACATTTTAGTTAGCGTTTGCCCTTTCAGCACTCGGATCCGCTGCATCAGTATTGGTTGAATGTGCATCGTTTATGACTTTATTCTGTTCATTTTGGCAAAAATGGTATTATCATTCCGTATTTGCTATATTGATAAGTATCCATATGTGGATTTTAGACACATTTTAATATAAGGCATAATATTTAAATATTCAACATAAAAAATGGAATGATTTTAACTATTAAAAAATGCTGTTTAAATCTGAAAACATTAATTCTAACAGTACAAAAAAAAACCGCAGATAAAATTTTATGAGCTACAAGAACTTCATTCAGACTTAAAAAAATAAATAAGTGATAAATACCGAAAAAAACATTATATTGTAACCTTAAATTCAAAAATAGGCTGTATACATTTGAATACTGTATATATACATTGGATTCATGAATAAGACAACATTTCAGTTTAATTACAATTTAAATAAATTACCTTATTATAGAGATTAATTACAATTTCAAAATTACCACATTTAACAAAACAATAAATATTTCTTACTTTTCAAATTTATACGTTCATTCAATCTGACTTCGTTAATAAGACTCGAAAGCGCTTTCGGATATCATAATATTTTCATTCTGAATAAACCCCAATTCGGAATATATTTAAGAAAGGAAAAAGACAGAGAAAGAAAGAAAACTTAAAAAAAAAAATTTTTTTTTTTTTAAATCTGAAAGTTTTTAGATTTTATATTACTCCCAAAGGGGCCTTTTCTTAACGTTTTTGTGTATTACTTTTATTTATTAAATGTCATATCCTTCGTACTTACCACATAACATTCAATTCAACAACAGTATCACAAAATATTTAGAAACAGCATATCTTTAGAACTTCCGATGCGTAGTCTCGCGCACTGGATATAAAAATGTTTTTTTTCCGTACAGTGTTGCCATTGTTCGTTTTCAGATCGTTGAGTTTGTTTATCAAAAATTCGTTAGTCTTACAAAATCTGAAATAGATAATAAAAGAAATTCGAAATTCAAAATTTGGTTTCCAGGTGCCCATGCTCTGGTAGAGGATTACGTTATTCAAAATTTGATGGCTCTGGGTACCATCGTTTCTTCATAATGCAAGAAACATACATACATTCATTCATATTCTTCATTATTTAATTTCTTTAATACCTTGCGATAATATTTGGTGGCAACAACTTAAAAAGTGATACGCCGTTAACAGTAAACCGATGCAAAATGCTCTTTCGGAACTAATAGCTATTCTTAGCTAACGCCCTTTTGGTCTAAAATCTGTTGCTTAGTTATGCTTTATATTATCTGTCACTTATCTTTCAAATTACAACAGCGTAATCCTTACTAAAGTGTCCCATATAAAAACAATACTGGTTTCTCAATAATATTTTGCAACAAATTTATTGACAATTTATACCAAAAGTAGAGTTAAACAGTAATGCTTCGGAAGGGATATATTATATACCTGTACTAGAAATTTCTCTTCCGAATGTACACTACCCGTTGCATCAAACAGCGGAAGTCTTTAAATACTTGTGTTAATATAGCACATAAAAGAAGTGGATTCATTGCAGGGGAGAATTTTTGTGATTCTGGGTTAAAGTTCATTTAAATTGAAAGTCGAATATTTCCAGAAACAATTACTAGAGAAACTACCATCTTATCCTTTTTGTTGTATATGAAACCATGTTTCCATGTTGTATATGAAACTAAATATACCTGTATATGAAACTAAATGGCATAATTTTAATATTATTAAATTATGATGGTTCTTAAATCGCTATTTCTTGCAGTGTTAAAAACTACAAAAAAAATGCTAACATACACTCGTGTGCAAAATTAAGAAAATGTGCAAATTATAGCCATATTTACGCAAAGCATTGAGCCAAAGATGCTAATTATGCCGCCGAAGAAGTATGCAAATATTCAGATTCGAATACATAAGCATATACATGCGTGCTTGCGAAGCTGTGACTGTGAAAGGGACGTAAGCACATGATGGATTTTCGGCGATTTGTGTCCTCTTACTCCTTCACGGCATTCTCAAGAGTTAGATCAATTTTATACTGTATCAAGTAAACTGAGTAGCCTCGAACGTATGGATGACGCATGTCGATGATGGATAGATGGAGAATAGTTGGTAGGTTGGAGGCAAGCCCATGACAAGCGCGGGTGGCTGCAGAGCTCAATGTAACACCTACTGTCCTCTCAGTTTGTGGAAAGTTTCAGGTTACTGGATCCATATCGAGAAGACCTGGATAAGGTGGACCAAAATCCATAAACACGAACGAGGATATTATTTGGCACTTTCAGCTCGGCGTACAGGACTGCTACAGCTCCACCGCTATCACGTGAGTTGCATGCTGCCACTGAAACTGGATTTCACGGCCTACAAAAAAAAAGTAACTCGAGAAATTTAATTGAAAAAAAAAATCTGAAAGAATTCAGATTTTAAATTACGTCCAAAAGGGCGTTTTTTTTTAACATTTTGTTTATTTATTAAATATCATGTTCTTCGCACTTAAACCATAAAATTCAGTTCAACAGCAATATCGCAAAATAATTTTAAAATGAGCATATTTTTAGAATTTCCGATTACGCTGGTGATAATTTTTTTTTTTTCCTCCGTACAGTGTTGCCATTGCTCGCTTCGAAATCGTTTAGTTTGTTAATCAAAAATTCGTACAAAATATGAAATCGGTAATGAAACAAATTTCAAATTCCAAATTAGGTCTTCCACATGCCCATATGCTATGAAAGATTAAGTTATTCAAATTTTGATGGCTCTAGGTGCCGTCGTTTTATCACAATGCAAGAAACATATATACACTTATGCAGATTCTTCATTATTCAATTTCTTTAAATATAATACAGGGCTCTAATATTTGGTGGCAACGATTTGAAAAGTGATTCGCCGTTTATAGTTTTCAACGCAAAATGCCAAAACGAAATTAAGTCCTGCAGGGCAAATTGCCCCTTTGGACTAATAAAATAAAAGGAAAATCACCGTCTACCTAAGATTTCGAAAAAAATTTCCCCCTAAATAAAGTCTCTTTACTCTGCATAAAGCACAGGTAATGTCAAGTACTTCAGCTAGTGATATTATAAACAGAAAATTATTTTATTTTTTTAGCATTTAATAAATTAATTTTGACAGATAATGATTGTTTGCTGCCCCACGTTCTGTGGGAAGAGTTAAAGCCGGTTTCCATAGTCAAAACAACGAGCATAATAAAAGCAAGAATCTGAAATACAACGAAACGAGACGAGATTTCAGATTTGAAGGAGAATTTGGCTGTGTTATTTATTAAATTTACTCTAAATATCAAATTTATTCGATAGTATTTTAATATCGTCATCGTTTGTAAATTACGCTGTATGGCAACATCTTTCAGTCTACAAGAAGGCAGTCATCGTACAGTAAGCGTAAAATGTTCGAGAATTATAGATCTAAAAACTGGCACATAGACATCGAATACTTCAAGGTGATTCGAACACCGCGCACTTTCGAAAACGCATTCTTACGTAAAAGTTATTGAAGTCTTTAAACAAAACTTCCCAGCTGTTTCATGAACCTAGCAGGACAATTTTCTGCCTGGTAACCAGATTTCGAGAAACTCAAAGCGTTCATTGTAAGTAACGAAGTAGCCGCCGGTCTCTTCCGAGTTCAGGCAAAATGGACCAAGTAAGGGATAAAATGTTGTCATTGTCAATAAGCAATTTGAGAAAAATGGCATCACAATCAAATTTATGCGTTGCGAAATAATTTTCAATCATGAAAATTATTCTGCTTGTCTATTTGATTATTTCTGGAATTTTTTAAAGTTTGATGCACTTGCTTTTTGAATCACCCGATAGAAACATGACGAACATGATATTTAGCGAACAAAAAATCTAAATTTTCCCAAATAAACTACAGTCTTATTTTAAAGTAGGAACTTCAAGGATATTTTCCGGCTTCCGATCCGACTCGTTAATTGTGAAAAAATCAGCTGAGAGACAAAACGTTGAATCGCTTAATGTCCCCACCGCACACACACACACATTTCATTTCCGTTCGGCATGTTTCGATTAGACACTAAACCAACATTAAGCAGTAGAGTGCTGAATTATTCGGAAAATAAGCCTAATTAAAAATCAAATTAAAAATAAGTTATGTTCCTAAAATTGTAAGTAATTAAGTTTGAAACAGAGATTATCCGATCTGAATCAGCTTTTAACTCTACGCGGAGAAATCTGACAAAGAGCGCGAATGAAGGCTGGGTCCAAGTGCAGCCTCAAATGATGTGGAGAAAACAAATGCTGTGCCATGATTACGATACGAATTAACCGCAAATTGGATGGTGAGGGAGAGAACGGCTTTGAAGTACCAACTCAGGAATAAGAAAAAATTCTTAATACTTTATGGCTCTGGAATTCTACAACGAACATTTTATCAGCAGATTTCTTAATGATAGATAGGTGTGCATTTACACACGCTACTAATGCGTTGAGAATAACTTCGAACGTAGATAAAAAAGAATCTCAAAAATTGCAGTAAACAACAGCCCTTTTATTTCACATTAAGAAAACGACTCAACTTGACTGTGAAAAACAAAACTGTTAATTTCAGAAACAGTAAAAGTAATTAATAAAATATATATTTAAAACATTTACAGCTTAGCAATCTTATTAGAACATTAATACAAGTTCATCCTGTTTAAGCACGGTGTACGCTGCTACGAAGGCTCGAAATGGGAAGAGTTCGTCTGCGTTCGGCAATTTTATTCTCCTTTGCCGAACGCTGCATTTAGTTTCTTTATACAAGAATAAGGTACGGTACATAGGGTGTTTACGAGTTTCTAGAATGATTTCGAGGCCATTTAGTTAATATTTAAATGTATTTTTTTAATACTCGATGTTATAGCCTTTTTTTCTCAACGATAATTCTGCATCGTGATTTCCATCGTAGAAGGGTTTATCGTAAAATTTCCAGGGGTACTGAACTTGCACTACTTTCCGGAGTCCATCAATCGTGGTGTGTTTGCACACAGTTATTTTCAAGAGACCAAAGGCACAACAGTCTGAAACGTAAGACAATTTTGCACGAATACATTGAAATGGTATACATGCAATACCTGTATTAGTCTTCTTTTTTTTTAATGAATGCAGTGGTAATTTTTGTTTAGTTTGGTTTAATTATGGCAAAGAACTCGAGAGATATTTGCCTTTTCTTCGTGGAACACTTCCTAAAGGAAACTGCCTCGTATACAAGTTACACATGGAGAAAATCACGAAAATGCCCATGCAGCCAGTCCGTTTGCGGAATTCAGACTCTGGACCGAATGAGTGTTCAATGACTTTAGCACTCGGTCGCTGGTGAGCCAGATGTACTTTTTGAAACATGACTTCTTGCTTTGTATTGGTGAAGTTTCACTCTTTGGAAGTTATTGGGAGGAAAAATGGTATTTCTTCCGTAAATATCAGATAAAAAACTTTCTTTTGATAGAACGTTGAGTTAATTTTTAACATTTTCTCTCGTTCTTCTTATTTTTAATTTCCTATTGTAAGAGAATCTAGCGACAATATTAAACCCCTTACTGAAACTTTCTTTCCAATGATAGAACACGGTTTCTAAATTTTTCCCTTTGTTTTCAATAATAAATAGATCTTTTTTATTACAGTCCTTTAGTTAAACCTATGTTGATTCAATCTGTATATCGTGGTTTATTATTTCATTTATTCTTGCTAGAGATGTATTTAAATATTTTGCAATTAATTTCTGCATCGGCGGACTTTCTCTTGTTACCATTCTTCGGATATTTATTTAGTCTTTTTGCCACATAGAAGTAATGACTGATGGCTTTTTCCTTTCCCATTAATAATGTTGCTTCCAAATCATTTGCTGTTTTTTAATTTCTTTATCAAAACCATTCTAAGAATGTGTAATCACCTCTGTATTAATATTAACATTATTATTATTTTCTGTTAATGTCTTCAGAATTTAATGCAATTATGTCCAAGTATTTTCATTTAAAAATATTTCTTAGAATAATCACTTGTAATGAGAAAAAAAAAGTTATTGCTTTTTTTTTTCAGTGCATTGCAGTTTGCAATGTGTTTCCATATTTTTTGTCCAACCCCTGTAACCTAATTAATGTAACTGTAATCATAATTCAGTTGATATTCATAATTTGCATGCAAAATTTTCTTGTAATAAAAAAGATATAACAAAATTATTAACTGTATAAATCTCATGATTTCCTTTGCCAATTTATCCAATTAAAACTATTTTTTCCCTCAATTTAATTTTGTATAGCAGTTTAAAATCTCATCATTATTTGCATGCCTCGAGGATTTTCATGACTAACTCGTATAAAATGGTGTTTCAAGCAAAAAATGCTGCCCCCAAAAGTGTGCCACCCAGGGCAGACCATCCGCCACTCTAGCTATGCCAATGTTTACAATATAACTTACACTACCTGTATTTTTTGTGTACACATACATTTTAAAACAACTGCCCTTTCATAATGCAAAATGAAAAAAATCACAATGACAAAAGGTATAGAGTGCAGATGTACTACATTTCCTTGAAAAGATAATACAAGGAGGCCCCCAATTTAAAGGCAGCTTGACACCAGGATTTTTGCCAAGTTCAATTTTACTTCTCGCATACATTTTACGACTGCCTATTTCAATGATTGCTTTTAATATGGAAAAAAAAAAATTCTCATCCGAAGGACTTTTGTCACATAAACAAGGATCATGATGATGAACTGTGCCATGTTGATTTTCAGTCTGTACCTTGGAGGAGCACTACAGTATTTCAACATTTTGTGTATGAGCAGCTGTTGTAACAGGAAAACAAAATATATGGTTAATGTTAAAATGTCTCTAACCTGCTCTTTCCAGTTCCTGTTTTATGTGCTCCCCAACAGCCTGAATAAATTGTTGATCCCTCTTATACATAGTCGCCTCTCTATCAAAATCTAAGTGAGATTCACTAGCTGTTCAGCATAACCCACTAAATATGCAGTAGTATGGAAAAAGCTACCATCTGTTTTTCCCTGTATGAACATGATTTTAGTTATGCCCATAATTTTTTGAGGCCAAATATTTATTTGTTTGCTGTATCTCACTTAGAGAATATACCATTTTCATAAAACTGTTCCAGTTGATAGAAGTATTTTTGCAAAGGCTAATTGCTGCCCAGATGGGATAGTAATTAGTGGACTTTGGCAGCTGCAGTGAAGGGCGCGGTTCAAATCCCAAAAGAAGGCATGAATGTTGTAAGCATAAAGCATATAGTATTTATGCACCAAGAGGCATTCAAAATACATGACAAGCCGAAATTCTCTTGAGAGCTTCGGAAGAAGGGTGGGAGACCCTTCAACCGATCCCCCAGGGATTCCTTAAAATTCCAAATTGGGGTAGAAGCTTAGTTAGCTTAACAGCAATACCTCAATCCCCTGTGGTACTACAGAAGTCCTGTCCTAGCTTCTACATGTAAAGGCTAAGTTGCTTATTCCAAACATAATTTATGTTAGTTATTCTGTGCAACAGTAAATACATTACTACGCTATTACAAATAGTATTTTGAAATTACTGAACTAGTTGCCAAAATGTTTGCTTTTCTTTCACTTGTAAATTTTCATGTTACATCTCCCAACAGTCTCAATCCAGTACCTCCCAATACTTTCATTGATATGGAATTTTATTTAATAGCATTTTTTCATATTCAAATGCAAGGCAAAGTGTTTTTTTGGGGGGGAGGGAGGGAAAGATTTTGGTAAATCAAACATTAAATTTTTTTTTTTTTAAAGCACTTTGAACACTCAGAGCTTTACCTTGTGAGGACAGAATGAGTAATCATGATCATAAATTTCTAACATTTATATGAAAAAAAATTATAATGTGGTTTACTTAGAGCCCTTCATCATAAGCAAACTATAAATGATCATTACTAGAACAGACAGCCATTTGACCATACTTTGCATTTTTTTAAGCACTTTGAACACTCAGAGCTTTACCTTGTGAGGACAGAATGAGTAATCATGATCATAAATTTCTAACATTTATATGAAAAAAATTATAACGTGGTTTACTTAGAGCCCTTCATCATAAGCAAACTATAAATGATCATTACTAGAACAGACAGCCATTTGACCATACTTTGCATTGGTATTTTATCAATAATCTTAGTGCCATTCACAAACAGGGTTCGTACACATTTCTGCACATGAAAATTAAGTAGTATTAAGGACTTTTAAGGACCATTAAAGAAAAAAATTAAGGACCTATCAGCAAATCAGAACTGCATAAATTCAATTAAACTATACACCTGAACTTCACTTTCGTTATACCAACCTAATAAAAAAAGAGATCCGTAAGTAGGATGCACTATTATTAAGCATAATTATAAAATAAATTCAGGGATAAAATCCTTTTTGTAAAATTTGTCAAACAAGTATTAAACATTTTATACTTATAATAGTTGGACATATTTTCAAGAAGATTAGTGGCATTTTATTTACGTTTTACTAGTGGTTAGCTTTATGCTAATTTTTTTCTTTTATGTCTCATTTCGTTAAGTACTTACTCAGTCTAGAGATTTTGTAAATAGCAGGCCAATTTTATACCAAACGGCATAGGTTAAAATGAGAAGTAAAATCCATAACAGAAGACTGGCTGTTGTCATTGCTGTTGCTCGACGAGAGAAAGACTTGCCGATCAGAACACACCTGAATGCCTGACGTTGACAGGGTTTTTGAAAGTTATGCTTTGTCCTGACGCAGTTAGCGTCGTAGCTTCGTGGAGTTGTAATACAGTTAATATACTTTAAGGTTTCAATAAGCCACTAAAGCACCAGAAGTGATAAGTTGTTTTGTATTATTTTAAGTCTTACTAGCTGTAAGGAATATGTTTTATAGACATTTTTACATTTTTGCATTTATCTTGTGACCATAGTTAAGATAAATGAAAGGCTCGATGTAGAGATAACTTTTAAAGGGGAGCAATTAGTTACCAATAATTGAATTAGGTAGTTAAGTAGGTAGTAGATATTATAGAATTAGGTAGTACATATTATAGATTTACCTGGCCACTATTAAATTTTATATATATTTTTTAAATATTTGATGAAAATCACAGTCTAATAACATTTTACAATTTAGAATACATGTAATTTATGACACTGATTCTTAAATGACATCAAGATAATAATACATTAAAAGCTACAACACGTTTATGTTTTGCAGCAACAATACTCAACAAAATATTTATGCGTCTTTTTAATTCGAAGCCTTCCCAGAAATTATGGCTAATTTATATCAATTTCCTTCTCTTTAAGCATCTTTTCTAACAATGAGAAATTTGTTTCAAAAAGCAAACCAATGTTTGCATTAGTTGCTGCTTCATCTCCTAACTTGTCAATGTCCTGACATTATACCTATGAGGTTTTATATAATCTGGTAAAAGTTAAATAGTCCAAAACTCTTGATAGGCATGAAGCAAATTATCGTCATGTCTGAAAGTAACTATAAAGTCAGATAAAATTTAGAATAAACCTCTTTATTTAAACAGAACTTATAAGTGCTTGTTCTTATGCTAAGAGAATGAACTACAGCTCATGGCGATGTAACTAAACAGGAAGAGTCAAATTCAAATTCTAACTGTGGACTAGTAGTCAAAGACAGCACAATTTAATTTTAATCTAAGCTGTCTCAGTAACTCATAATCGTAACAGATTCAAATATCGGTAGCGATAACGCAAACCTGAATAATTACAAATTATCACAGCTGGCAGGAACTAATGCAGCAGAAGCCAGAAACACTCTCTGTCTTACAATACTAAAACCTCAGTTTAATTACTGTCTAAACGATTTGCATTCAGGTGAGAAAAAGAAGGGAGAAGCTATAGTACAGGCTGAAATTATAAAGAACAGGCTAATTTACGTAAGACTAACTATACATATATTTAAAGAACAATTTTCTTTCTTTTTATGCACTCAGTTTCTTTTCTCGATAAGTTTCCTCTGCATTTCAGAATTTTTGGATTTATTTAAAGACTTCTATTATTCTAAAAACTACATGTATTTAAAATATATAGAAGAAACTGTTAATTTTATTCCTTAAATAATATGGATACTAAGAGTAAATATGAAATGATATATGGTCAAAGCCGGGATGGCAGAATTTTTAGAATTTTAGTGATGCATAGAGCAATAAAATATAGAAATAGCAAAACTTTAGAGTTTAGTAAGTTTTAGTAGTTTTTAGAGTTTAGTTTTTAGAGTTTAGGAACTGGGAGCAGAATTTAGGACCCACAGAGACTGCATCACGTACAAAAATGCCTAATGCCAGTCCTGCGTGTCATGCATTGAGATATATAAGATACATATGATAATCTTTTAAGTTGTTAGTCTTCAATTCTTTTTTAAAAGAAAATTCTTTTCTGCAGATACGTGTCCATGTGCCAACATTAGAAGCATTATTGGCATTTTCCATGCTTCTGCTTAGGAAAAGAACAAAAAAGGGGGAATAATCATGTTAAGAAAAAGATTTCTAGGATCAGAAGCAAAAAATTCAAATATTAGGTTTTCATTGTTCTCCCAAAATTTCTCAACAGAATAAGCAATTCATCACAGATATTCTGTAAAATACATCCATTGCAAGTTAATACTATGAAAACATTTTTCATTTTGTCACATTTTTCTGGAATCTTAGATCTATAAATCTTTCATTCAAATTCTTCTAAACTTTCCAAGGTGCAATGTCTAAAATTCGAAGAAAGACTACCACTACCAATTCTGCAACAGCGAAAAGTCAGGTATTTGAAAATAAATAAATGAATTTTATAGAGAAAACGGATGCACATTTTGAAAGTTCTGAATATTCAGAGACAATTACAAGGGGAAAAACTCTTACTATGAAAAAATAAGAAAGAAGATATTTTAAAATAATTACACAGCTATTTTGCTTTTGTAGATTATGCTTTGTAAATTATGCTTTTTAGCATTTATTAACTTGTTTATTTTCGGATTCAAAATATTGTAATAAGTTGCCAAAATGAAAAGAAATATCACTTTATAATTTAACAGGAAAAAATAAAAATGTTTTATTTCAGTGTTAGTTCTTAAATATAATTTTATTACCATTATTTTAACGAAATTTATTAAAGTTACAATGTTCTAAACAAAAGTGTTGAAAAATTCACAGATCTCCGAATTAAAAATTTTGTATAGAAACTTATGTTAAAATCGCCAAAATGTTGATAAGTAGCCAAATTTAGAACCGTTTAATAAAAGGATTCACATCCCCAAAAAGGAAAAGTTGTTTAAGAGAAAAAAGAAACAATTTCGAAATGCCTATGTTTCATTTCTCGCCTAGAAACTCGAGTATCGCACCATTTATATTAGAAATAGGAACAAATTCAAACAATAATCATATTTTTCAGTGAATCACAAAAATATTCCTCGAAAATGCTTATTTGCACTTGAAATGACAGTCGTAAAAATGGACCGAAATTTTAGATGATTAAAATTAAGGACCTTCTAGTGATTTTGGGCAAAATTAAGGACGTTTAATGACCAAAAATCGATTCTAAAAAACCTAAGGTACTTTTAAGGACTCTTAAGGACCGTACGAACCCTGACAAAGCAGGGCCATAATAATAAGGAAGAAACAAAAAAAAAATCCTCTGTATGTAATTTCAGAAAGGTGAAATTTGCATTATTCAGGAACAACAGAAATGCAGAGAATAACCTTGATCTTGCTTTATGCTTATGTTTTAAAGTGTGCCAGATGATCTACATCTGTGCTTGACATTCATTAAAGACCTGAAATACAGTATTTTCAGAATTATCCACTCACATGCACCAGTTTGTCTAGATTATCAGTGTACATAAAAACCTTAGTGTTTTTATATATAATCTACAGAAAAAAAAGGGGGGAATATCAGATACCAGAAATGACATTTTTAAGAGCAAACAAATACAAAATATTAAACCAAGTTACATACAAATTATAAGAAATTTTTGGAATAAAAGAAAGATGGGACAAATATGTTGTAAATTGGTCGGCAAGAGTACAATTAAAAATCAGAAAATCTCCTGCTTGAAATGAAGAGTTGTTATGTCTAATACTTTAATCTATTTATTTGTTTTATAATCTATATGTTTAAAGGGTGACGTGCAAACATTGAAGTCTTGTGTAAGCCATTAAATAAGAAAAGTACCAGTAACAATGCCATTTTTTTTATTTAAAAAATCACACTGAAACTCATTTAATGTTAATTTAACACATTTATTTTAAAATGAAGACATCCAACAAGATAAATTTCATCCATTTCATTACAACTGAATGAGGATAAACATTGAAAAATTTCTTTTATAATAATTAAATGATATATTTTTTTCCTTATGAGTCAATCTTGAAATGCCATTTTCATTTGGGATAGAATGTTCAACTTTGAGAGGTTATGATGAGAATTTGGACTGATAAGCATAGGCACCTCAACACAATTAGAAATACAGATGTAAAAAAGTTATTACGTCAGTTTAAAAGCTCTGCTTGAACATTAAGGACAAGTTAAAAACTTCTCTGAATTCTGAAGCATTGGCCAAAACAACACTGCAAGTTACATAATATATTTGTTTTAAAACTACGCTAAGTTGAATACAAATCAATGATAGAACATGATGAAATAAGTTACAAAACGCTGTGCACAAATACATGAAGAGCTGAGGGGAAAACAGCAATAACTCTCAAAATACTTGGGGTAAAACACCAAACTTTAAAAGAAACAAACATTAAAATTACATTGGAAGGAATGTAAATTAGTTGCACCTGAATATTATTTTAGAGCTTTATATTAATTTCTGAAGTAATCTCAAATTCACAGACTCTCGAAGCCCCTCCAATGAACTAGATGAACACATTTTGATGAAGATTGCAGTTTACCCCCCGATGTGACGAAATACTCATTCTAATAAATGTGATTCAAAATTTATATGAAAATACGAAATATCTTTTTTTTTACTACTATATCAATCCCACAGAGTATATATATATATGCATATATATAACACTTTACAAAGCGTAACCTTTGTCATTCCGGCCCGCGCTTCTACCAAACAAAATGTCGGGACACCGATTCACATTCTTGTACCTTTTTGTTTTAATTATGAAAAAAATTACTGAAGAAAACTTTTCAGAAGATTCTGGAAGTGCTGCGAATGGAGGAACATGGTATTTTAATTGTTACAGTAATATGCAGCCTGGACCCCAGTATATGTAATAATAATGCTTGAACAGAATGTACAAAATTCTCCGCAATACACATGCTCCACGGTGATCAAACAATTTTCTGTAGTGAAGTCACGTTCGAGACATAAATTGAAGGGGGCCTGTACAGCATCACTACCAGTTAGTCACTACCTGTTAAAAGAAACATTATTTAATATTGAGATACACAAGGATGCAAAACACTGAAAAGGCTATATTAAAAGTAAAACTATTTTTTTTAATTTATTTATAATCAGAAAATAATTTTCAATCAATAAAACATAAGGTAAAATAAATTTTTAAATTACCTAGACCTGAAAAAGAGAAGAAACAAAAAAAAAAAAATTAGGTTTTTAAGAAAATTCTGACAGTAAAAAAAAAGTCAATTTTTAGTTTCAGTATGTTTTGCTTTTTAATTACAAAACTACAAACAGCAACGATATTTATAGAAATAAGCTTATATTGATAATGTGTATACATATTGTATATTAACCACATATGTTATTAGATCATTTTTTATATTTTGAGATGACAAAATTTATCACTTTTAATAAACAATGGAGGCATAACATGAACAGAAAGAATAGCCTTCATTAAAATGTTTAACTTACTCTTTCTAAAGTTTCAAACTATCACACCAATTACTTGATAGATCTAATACTAAATTTCACATTCACTGTTTCAATATCTCATTATCATACACCCTTTAAAAAAATAAACTAAAACACCAAATTCAGTAAATATCAACATTCAAGGTATAAAACTCATATGCATTTAGAGACTTCCAGGAAATATAAGAAGAGATACCACAGTTTCATCCACCACTTTTACTAAATCAATCATTTTAAAAATTGTCTCAAAAGCCAATCTACAATCAAGAACAAAATAATATATTATTCCAAGCATATCTTTTCATATTAAATTATTAGCAAAACTTAAAATTTCTTTACTTTTAGCTCTGAACCTAATACTAAGAGAATTCAAGTATTTCATAAATACAATGTGAATAACTACCATTTACAGAACATTTTTCTTCCTATAAATGATGAACATATTTTACACATCAGTTTATCATTTAAAGAAACTTATACAACTTAAGTTTTCAAGACTAAGCAGTTATATGTTATAACATAAAGTGAAACCTCATTACCAACAGTCTTTAAATATATATGAAGAATCTTTTACAAATATTGCAAGAGATCATGGCAAGTAATTAACTTTCATCTTAAAAAAATATTAAGGATAGACTACAGGATACCAAATTTTCTACTAATATTTTTTTTTAAATTACTGATTAAACTACGAATATGAGTATCATGTTATACACTGCAAAACCGTTTAACGTCCTCAAGCATTGAAATAAAATATATTATTCAATACATAAACCAATATGTAATAATTCCTTTGCAAATTAAATCAACAAATTCAGCATATTTTCTGTGCAAGACAAGTCATATGTATTAAGGGGAAAAAATCTAATAATTTAATTATTGCATATCATGAAAGTTTAAAAAGATGTATTGAACTAAGAATGTTACAATAACACAGTTGCTACACCTAAAATAAATTATTTCAGCCTTCCTAAATCCAATGACCAGATGTTTGCTTGTTAAGTTTTACCAGACATTGAAAACCCATCAGTCAATCAACCATCTCTTCACCAAGAACATTACCCAGGATGCACTACAGGGAAAGACCAATATTAAACGCACACAAGAAGGGACTTCAGTAAAAACAACTATGCCTTTTTTGGGATTTGAACCTATGCCCAACGTAGCAGCTGGCTCCACTAAGCACCACCAGACAAGGTACTCACACTGGGATTCAATCCAAAAAACTGAGGTATTCAGAAAAACTATTTTTGCAGGTGATTTATTTACACCTAGAATAATTTCTGTAGATATCATCTGCAATATATATCTGCTAATGATAGTGCAATCTCACTATCGGGCATAAACACTTTATGCTTTTCGTATAAAAATATATGCGAAAATTACTTGCAAAATTTATTAATGAATACTAATTTAATTCTGCGGTTAAAATAACATTAAATCTTTTGCCACGTGATTCTTTCAAAGCAAGCACCTGTTATGGAATAATACATTCAATAACATATTCCAACATTAGTGAACAAGGTGAAAAATTAATTTTCCCTTGAAACTAGTTGGAATTATTCCCACATATGACACTGAATGCTGTAACTGATCTAGGCCACCAAAGTTCATCACATGATTCATCACTCTTATTAAATTGCTAAATTAAAATGCATTACCCAGACATAAGTACAATGCATCTGATACATATGTTTTATCTGCACTGACAAAATAAAGTTTCTTTTATGCCCTGTCTGAAAT
The DNA here is from genome assembly GCA_000611955.2 of Stegodyphus mimosarum. Lineage (NCBI taxonomy): Eukaryota > Metazoa > Arthropoda > Arachnida > Araneae > Eresidae > Stegodyphus > Stegodyphus mimosarum. The sequence goes on from KK121323.1 coordinate 145,125, forward strand.
GGCAAAGAACTTGAACACACATACACATAAAAAAATTTGATGTGCACACCACAACTTCCTTGCATGGAAAATTAAATTATATGCATATTTTGCTGCATTTAATTTAAACTTATTGCCTTGAATTTCATCACAGTTCTCATTCAATTAATTCAGACCTCACTTCATGGCAAGGCAAAAATACATAAAACCTCAAAATATCTTCATTAAAAATTGAAAAATATAGAACACCAAATACAGTTAAAACAATTAAAAATTTACAATTAAAATTAGAGTTTCTAAGAACTTTTAAATTGTTGATAATTCTACAACTACTGCATGCAGATTAACTAAAGGCATAAAAACTTCAACTGGAAGATAACAATAGTATGATTCAATAATTTTTAAAGCAAAAAATGCACAATTTACCATCATATAAGAATAAAAAAATCTGATGAATACACCACAAAACTTCCTTGTACAGAATATTAAATTACATGAATTTTGAATTTCATTTAAACTTATTGGATTGAATTAAATCTACTTCATCAATAGTGCATAAACCACAATAGAATAAATACACTCTTTAAAATTCACTATATTTGTTTACCACAGCGACACTCTGGCGTTAGCTTCACTTAACAGCGTTTACATCTCATTCACTTTATAACTCATCAGAACGCACAAAAATTATGTACATCATCAGGAGAATTACCTAATCGTTGACACATGTTCTATTCAAATACTATACTAAATCTAAAACGATGTGTAAAAGAAATTAAACAAACAAA
>KK121323.1:145913-170804 GCA_000611955.2 Stegodyphus mimosarum
ACGGTTTTTTTCACAGACGATTCAGTATTTCTCATTCAATTAATTCAGTTCTCACTTCGCAACAATGCAAAAATACACAAAACTCAAAATATCTATATTAAAAATTACAAAGTAAATCTTAAAACATTTATTTCCTCGAATAAATTCCAGAATCGATTAAAGCATGATTTAATTCACAATAATAAAAGGCGGCGTTATATTTGTTGTTGCGAAGCTTAGTTTCTCTAGATTGGCAACAAATCCAATATTCTCCTAAATTTCAAATGTAAGCAAATATGTCTGCCATGAGTAAAGTGGCCACATTTTCATTCAGACAAAGCGGGACAAATGGGACGAAATGAGAATTATAAAGTTATAAAAGCATTTATCACACCGTACCATATAGTCTATTTTGGTTTCTTTAATAAATGGAAATTCTCTGCTTAGCTCATCAATAAATCTGCATTCTCTTTTTTTACTCATCTTTTCTTTTATGAGTAAATAAAGAGACATACCAAGATATTTTTTCACCTGAGGCAAAAAGGAAAATGTGCGCCCCTATATATATATCAAAATAGCTATATTTGTATTAAACAAAAGTAACTGTATTAAATGAAACTATCATAATTCTTAAAGTATTTTTTAATCGTAGCTTTATAAATTCAGAAAAATAATACAGTCAAGTATTTATAACTTTCGAACGAAAAGGTTAAAAAAATCCTTTTTTGATAGATAAGAAATAACATTAAAATACACATTGCATTAATTTTCATTCCTACTGTTTTATTAATTTAAGTTTGCCGAAGCTTATTTCCCCTAATAATAACCGACAAATTAAAAAAGGTAATTAAAGTAATTTTCGAATTCGCATAGCCAATTGACGCCTTTTCTACTGATTCATCTGACACAAGTGACGTCACTTGCCTCAACCTTGTCCCGGCCTTGGGTAAATACCATAAATAAATAATTTATTACAAAGGCTAAAAAAGAGTACTAAATTTTACATTATTGACCGTTACGCTGTGGCGACTACTGCCTTTCCTTCGTCAATCAAATAATGAGTCGAACGTCAAATTAAAAACAACAAACTGCACTGTCTAAAGGCAGCCTGCACTTACCTGCATTAAGATGAGACCAGCACGGATTTGATTTACGTCGATACAAAGGGGAAAAAAATGGTGTCACAGAAGTATGAAACTCTTCACAAACATGACATCGACCTTTGACACCGATTCGACAATTATTCCGCACATGCGCAGAATGGTATTAAGGTTGAACTTGCTTGAACACATATTTAATGGTATTAAGGTTGAACTTGGTTGAACAGCTACTTCGTGCATGTGCAACTGCTTCCCTCTACAGTGTGTGATGGAGCCACTTCTGCTTTGACGAAGCTTTCCTTCTTAACAATATACATTCTCTGATGAGACGTAATGACAATGACTGAACACCACCGAGTAAATCTAACTCGCTATATCACCTAATTAAGTTTACTCTGTATGCATTTTATGTTTTTTATTATTTATGTATTTATTTCTTCATATTCACTACAATAATTAATAAAAAATAGGTAATATATTTTTACACTATATTTAAAATAAGAAATGCAGATATTTTCTAAAAATCAGGACGTGTGGTCACTTTAGCCATGGGAAAAATGATTAGGCTTAAACAACTTTTAAATTGTTGATAATTCTAAAAATTTTGCATGCAGATTTACTAAAGGCATAAAAACCTTAACCGGAAGATAAGAACAACATAATTCAATCGTTTTTAAAACACAACTTTACAACATATAAGACTAAAAGGACTGAGCTCACTGAGCCGAGTAACAGAGTGGATATATATTTGCCGATTGCAACCAAAATAGGAGGTGCACATCTACATATTATAGCAGTCCTACATAAAAAAGTTCAACATTCTGAGGCTAATGCAAATCTAAAGTGTTTTATCAGATATACTGACAAAGACACCATACAAGAAAATTTTTTATTTTGTAAAAGGCTACCAATAAGAATGACCTCACATGAGATTTCTACGCTTACCAATTATTTTGTCAATGGTCATGGTATTGATTAGATGAAGTGTGTTGGTCTAAGTAGCAACGCGGCATGTGCAATGGCAAGTTGTCATAAAGCTTTTTTTGAACCAATTGAAGAATTAGCCATTAATTGTGTATGGGTTACTATCCATAAACAGGCGGTGGTATTAAATGCTCACCTTTAAATTTTAACATAACTTTGTAAGAATGTATCAAGTTTGCAAACTACATAAAATCTCATCCATTATACAGCAGACATTTTACCGAATTATGGGGAGTGATCATAAACGCCTTCTTTTTGTATTGTAATTCACAGTGCTTTCAAAAGGAAACGTTTTAAAACATCTGTGTGAGCTAAAAAACAAAGCTTTGTTCAGGGTTGCCACTCAAACAGAAGAATGAAATTCCCTGACTTTTCCAGGTTTCCTAGGTGTTTTAAGAAAATTTCAGTCTATCCACGTAATGCACTTTGGCTGTGCTAAGCAGTAAATTAATTGTGGTAACACTTGAAAACACAAAAATTTGCCAATTACATATGACTTATAATCCCCAAAGCATTACTATTTTAACTATAATACTTGTTTTCTTCACTGAAGATTGAGATTAGATTCTGTCCAATCTGGATTAAAAAATGTCTTTTTTTCAGACATTTTGCAGCTAAACGAAAGAAAGAAATCTATTTAACGATATTTTTTAAATAAATTTAGGTATTTTATATTTATTTAGCAGCATACATAAGCAAAAAATATGTGCATTAAATTTCGTGATGTTATGTCGTCATACTACTGCTAGAATCAGCTTCAGGATTATGCCAGAGAAGAAATTTGAAAATATTATTTACTAATAAAAAATTTAGAGGGAAGAAGCAACATTAAATGATATGAATAACATTTAAATTAAAAACTGAATTACAATAATCTACGATATTTTGGCGAATATTAAATGGTTAGCCAACATGACCGATTACTATTTTTTTTTTTTTTTAAATTTTATTGCAAAATGCAAATAAGGCATTATTAAAAAGGAAAAATTTTTTTAAAAATGCTTAAAAGATTTTGCAGTAAAATCCTGCTAAACGCTATGGCCTAGGCCCGATTTTGAAAATTGCTGCCAACACCAAAATGAGCCGTTTACTGCTCACCATAATGTCATCAAATACCGTGTGTACTGTACATGGAAGTTAGAATAGTAGAATACTATATACTATGATTCAACCGATTTCATTTTATACAAGAATACGTATTTTCTTTAGTTCAACATGCCCTGCACATGCGAGTCTCTTGATTCTTGAGGCTACTGGAAACTTGCTTTGCCTTTCTAAAGACAATCTGATTGGAGCTGCGAAAACTGGCTCTGTGCCAGCTGCCCGTATGACGCTAACGAGCAAGAAAGAAATCGCTTTCAAGATCGGTGCAAAACTCATGTTTTTTTGGGGGGATCGCTTAATGAAATTCCCTGACTTTTGCAGATTTTGAATAAAATATTTAAATTCCCTGATTTTTTCCCTGAATTTTTTGGTCAATTTTCGAATTCCCCGACTTTTTTTTGGTTCTCCCGGTTTTCCAGGCAGCATGGCAAACCTGTTTGTTATTTCTGAATGAACACCCACCATCTAAAAAAAGACGCTATTTTTCCATTTAAAGATAGATTCCATGATTTCGAGTGGTTAATAAAAGTAGCTTATTTGTGCGACATATTTGCTACATTCAATGAAATGAATTTAAATTAGCAAGGCTTTGGTTTAAATATTTTCAAAGTTTTGAAAAAAGTAGCTAGCATAATTAAAAAAATTACTCTGTGGAAACAACGACCTTTCAAAAGGTATTGAGACGAAACTAATGCAAACTATGATGAAGGAGATTTACATCTAGAAATACTATCAGTTTCAATTCAAGAAAATCTTTCGGAACTAATAAATAGTTTTAAAGACTACTTTCTGGATATTCCCTCAAATAATATGTGGATTAAAGATCCTTTTTTTGTCAAAATTGAAAAGGAAGAATGTTCAATCTTAGTGAACAAGAAGTTCATAATTTAATTGAAATTTCATGCTACACTGATCTGAAAAAAGTGTTTGAAACTATACCACTAATTAATTTTTGGTTGTGCTGTCAAAAACAGTATCCAAGCATAAGCGAAAAAGGCGATACAATTTTTAATACCTTTTGTCACCATTTATACATGTGAAACTGCGTTCTCAGCCTGATGTACTTAAAAAATATGTATCGAAACCGACTGGATATCTAACCTCATTTGAGAATAAAATTAACATCATTACCTCCTAATTTGAAATTGTTATGTGATGACAAACATCATTCTTCATACTAAGGACAAAATATCTGGAAACAAAGTTTACTTCATTTATTTAAGTTTTAAATGAATAAAATTGTTATTTTTTTAATTACTTATACTTTTCTTACATAATTATTTTTCAATTTTTGTGTATGAAATAAATTGATTTTTATTAAAAATTAAATTTGCTTTGTAAATAAATGGTTTTTTTTTTTCATAAGATTTGTCACAAAAAATTTTTTAAACTCGTACCGGGCCACGGTCAAAAAAAGTTTGGGAAATGCAGATATTAAGTAAACAAAACCCAACTGAAGCGCAGTTGGCTTCTTGTGATATAAAACACTGAACAGTTTCCAATGCTTCAAATTTATTTTTTGTTTTTGTCCTATGGGAAAAGAAGTGGATCTGTGGGTTTAGGATCCAGTTTATATTCAGTTTGCATCTTCTTTAAATAGCACACGTCAGTTTTTTGCACCGGGTAAGAGAGTTAAACTAATAATGTGATGTCTAAGAGAAAGAAGTTTTTAACAGAAGAGTATATTCGAATTATAAAGCCCTTGAGTGCCCATTCAAGCCCATGAGTGACTATTTTGACAATGAAAACTCTAGATTTAAGTGAGAACAGCAATTCTGATACTAAAATTTTCTCAGAGATTGAATTAAAAGTTTGTTTTACTTTCACCTCACAATCCAGCAGAGCAGTGGCTACTCGATCATAAACTTGATGTGTTAAGTAAATTGAACCTTTATGAATTTACCAGAATTCCAGAAGTAAACTTAATTCAAAGTTGTATGAATGAAACTGATTTTCTCACCTTTTTATATATATATATATATATAATCTAATGAACACAATAGTTGAAGAAACTAATAATTTCTATGAACAAAAGATGAGTTAAAATCCATTTTCATCCAAAATCAACATACTCCTCTAGACGTGCCTAAAATGATCCCTAAGATTAATTATTCTGCTGGGATGGAATTACAACATTTGATCTGAAAATGTGTTCCATAACTAAAGAAATGACAGCAACTATATTATCACACACTGTCTCCTTTCTGAATCATTTGTGCTATATAATAATACAGTTTATTAGTTTTTACATATATTTAGATATAGATTTAAGTAAGTTTTTTTTACAACATTTCATCAAGATGAGTCAAATATTCTATTTTGCAATTAGATTTTAATTAAATTTTTTTTTCAGAATCTCTTTATATTCTGTATTTATGATATTACTATTAAGATACCATTACAGAAAAAATCAAAACAATTGATAAAAAAATATTTTAATTATTTTTTTTAACAGTTAGGCTTAGTGACACGAAATATCCCGTCTTGCAAGATCGTACTACAACAACACACCATCTCCAAGGCGAGTTGCACTAACTGACAAGCCATCGCTTTAAGAGGATTAACTACTGGTGCATATGTTATGCACCTGTCGTGAAGAGGTTAAATTATGGCTGTGCTGTGTTTGATAATAAGTTTACAACTTCAGTATGCTTAAGACAGATTACATTATGAGCTGCAACTGTCGATAAGCATATTGCTTTAGTTAACCCATTTCAAAAGCCACTTATTAAAAATTACTACGAGTTACAGTTATTACCGTTAAATTCTTTCCTCCTTTTAAGCCTTGCAGACTTTCTTCTACTAAAAGTTTTATTTTTATTGCCTCACACAATGGTGCAGTGCAGTATAAAATGTTTACACAGTTATTTAATATTGTTGGACTTTTTAGTTCTAAATAAATATATGTACTACAAGGTCTGAGATCCGGAACTGTTGGGACTTCAACAACTGAGGATTTTAGATCATCAGTTTAAATCTAATAAGATGATATGTACATAAGGCAACAATAGAGCTTCGCCTTACTGTTTAAGATCAGATATAAAAATGCTTACCGCACCCACCCACTCAGAGGTCCAAAGTGTGGTTCTGGCCACGCTTTGAACTTACAATCACTATACCGCCAGCAGGTGTTTGAAAGTATGTGTGAGAATCCTATTCTCAGTCAGTCCGAACAAATATCCCACTTAGGGCAAAGAATATGTATTGTTAAGAAGGAAAACTTCGCAGCAGCAGAAGTGGCTCCCTTTGAACGAAAAAGGAAGCAGTTGGGTATGCATCTGTCGCCAAAAAGCGCCAAAGCTCGAAGCTCGAACATGTTCGACGGTCACGTTTATCAAGAGTTTAAAGCTGTGTGACTCCATATTGACAGATATAAAATCAGACATCAAACTGTGATATGTATAGTGAAAGTAACACTTCACCTAATATTTCATCATTTCCCAGGTCAAAGAACGATTAAACTTAACCTGTGTTCCTCAATTTCCTATACATGTGGCGGACGAGGAAAATCTCGGCCAGGTCCGGTACATCAGAGAGGAAATTCTCGGCAACAGGTTCCGTCACCAAATCCCTTGGCGAATGTTCCCTTTTCTTTCTAGTGGCGTAGAAGACAAACTGGTTTACATTACGTCTATGGAGCCTTTCCTTCTTTACATAGACGTTCTTTGCTTAGGGCACACCTACTTGCTTTTGTTCAGTATTATATTCTATGTTCCTACAGTTTGTAATTTACATTATTTATTTATATACTTCTGTGCTGATGGTTCAGAAATTTAGATATTAGATCATTCTGGATATTGGACATCCAGATTTTGGATTTTGTACTGTAGATGTAGTAATGTACGATGTTACAGACCTATTTTATTTGCATATAAATATTTTCAGGGCAGTACTTTGCAGACAGTTTAGTACATTCATTTGACAGCTGTGTTTCCAGTAACAGATACATTAGCATCCTTTCCTCACAATTAATGTGCTTGCAAAATAATGTTTTGTTTTCCATACGCTAAACCAGTCAGCTGTAGCTACAAAATAATCTTTAATTTTTTTAACACTATCTCTTCAACTTTTTGCTACATCAACAGACATCTTCTGATTGACACAATCAATGGTTAACTGATGCAGTACGAAAAAGCAGGAAAACATGAAACAGACATGCAATGGCAATGATCACATGGTTGAAAATGCACTGAATGTAAAACCTTCAGTGCTTTTTGAAACATTGTGATCTCTCCCATTACAGATCTGTTTCAACTTTTCATTTGGATTTTTGTTTAATTTGTAAACAAATCTGTAAATGTGTAGTTCTTTAGAATCTTGCATACAGAGGGGTTGGGAAGCCCTTAAGGACTACAAGGACTCATTTATAGAAGTTGCTTTTGACGATTGATAGACTAATTCTATTCTTTACATCTTTTCATAGGTCTTCACACATTTTAGAAATGTTAAAAATATAGTAAAACTCAAAATAAAAATGCTACAGAAAATACTGTACAAAGCTCAATATACAATAAAAACTTACTGGAACATAATAGATGCTAACTGGAAGTATCTGTAAAACTAATTTTCATAAAACTAATTTTTACTAATTCATTTTCACATCTCGACTCAAATCAAAACCGTGCTGTTTGGCAATGGCACCTCTCACCTCTGATTTGGTAATTTTTATTTATTTTGCCCTTATTTTTTGCATTCTACTTTGGTTAAAGAAAAATTCATTCTGCAATATTTTGATCATATTAACCTACTTCTTCATACAGTAATTGTTGAAGTTTTCTTGTTTTGCACACACACAAATGGGACATCAGCAATTCAATAACAATTGCTGCAGTCTCATTAAAAAGCATCTACAGCTTTACACATTAATACTTTCATTACATAAAAGCATGAATACATTTTAATGTATAAAATTAATAATGTAAAATTTTAGGAAAATAACTGCAGTTAAAAATACTCACATATTTACAAAATTGAACACGTCTTTTTCTTTTTGATATGCTGCTTTTTTTCTGGATTTTTTCTATTGATTTGCCGAACCAGATCATAAAATATCTGAAATTAAAAGTAAAATGCCGTATAGTATAATTTAAGAACAGCTTTTTAAAACTACAGTATGTAGAATTAATAAAAACAATACACAATATTATCAAAAATTAACTCTTTGGATTTTGTTATTGATTGCAGTAAATAAAAATTTAAAAATCTGAGATTACGAAATGTTAAAAAAGCACAAACATTCAGCCTTAATGAACATAATGAAAAAAGTCAGATTTAATTTAATCCGGTGGAAGGAAAGTTACTAGAGTGGGCACATGAGGTATCATATACCCCAATGTTTAAAATATGGTAAAAAGAGTTTTATTTGGTTAAAGCTGTTTTTCTTTTATAATATGTGAATAAGACTTGGGTTACAAAAAATTAATTTCTAAAATAAGCTTATAGAGAGTTAAAATTAAGATAAATGAAAATAATAACAAAATAAACATCATACCTCTAAGTTTTATTTCATCTTTAATACACAACGCAACTTATTTTGTTTGTTTACACGTTGAACAAAATTCATTCACATGTTCTTAGCACAGAAGGTTTTTCACATTTTAAATATAGCATTCTTGGTCTTCTGTCCTTGGCTCCAGGGCATTCATCACAACTTTTATACTTAGCTGCTTTGAATTTCTTATATTCGTTTGAGTTACTCCTTGAAACTTCTGCTCTTTTTTTGCATGTAGTATGTAAGTTTCTCGGTAAAGTATCAGTCTCTGATCGTTGTTTAATATATTTTTTTTATTAATTGTAATGCTAAGTCCCTCAAAAACAGACATTTGCTTCTGTATCTGGTTGGTGGATTAACAGTTGAAAGTAATATAAGCATTTATTGCAGCAACATTCAGTACAAAAAAGAAAATTACCATTGGCCACTTCCTCGTTATTCTGGAAAATGAATAACTTGCTGCCATTTCATTCGCAATATCCGCTGCTTCCTTAGTCATATTATAAAAATATATAATTTCTAGCGTTTTCTTTTCTCCAGTAGTGTCATCTAAAGCATCATCGTTATGTAATGTTAAAAGCATAAAAACAGCTTTTCCTTTTTTTGGAACATAGAAATTATTGTTTTATCTTTTTCATAACCAAACAGTGTAGAAAATATTCCTATTTCAACCTTCAGTTTCTGAAATGTAATCTTCTTCACTTTTAAATATTTCTAATTAGTCTCACAGCCGCTGCATTTTCAATTTATAGGGAGTCATTCTTTTTGCCATAATACGCTTAGAAATCTTTTTAAATTTATTTTCAAATACTTTGAAATCACTTGCTGTTACACTCTGAATATTTACTGTTGCATTCCAGAAATAATTTTTTACAATAAATATTCAGTCAGACAAACACTTATGTGGACAGGCGCGTGGGGTGTGTTACACCCCAAATGCAATAAAATACCGACAAATCTTTTTCTGAAATACACAGGCAACGGAAAAGCGATTCTGAAAGTCGCTCACTACTACAAACTCAGCTACTGAATGTAGTACAGAATTTCAGTTTCACAAATTAGGAATATTCCACTTTTTCTTGGGGGGGGAGACTTGAGATATTACACTGCACGCGCTTTCCTGCGATGCTTTCCTTCCTTTTATATTATGAAGGATTTTTTGGATTAATGTATCTTTCAAAGCAGTTTCTTCTTTTTTTAATATTCAGTACAAGAAACATAAAAGAATCATAATTTTATCATAAAATAAAACATACTTTACATGAATGCCTCTCGTATTTCAATTTCTTATCTAATAATCAAATGAATAAATCAATTGTATTTTCAGTTTCAAGTTATTATAAAATCCACTTTAATCTATGTTCGATAGCATAACAGACAGGGTCAAGAAAAATTAGCCACATAATACCAGGGCTGTGGAGTTGGAGTCAGGCAGATTTTTGGGTAAAAGGAGCTGGAGTCGCTAAAAACACATCGACTCCGACACCAGTTTTTGTTGGGACAATTTTAATTTGAAATGAAATTAAAGTGAATAGGAAAAGAAAAATTTATGACAAAGAGATATTTTTATTTATGGACTATATACAATAATAAATAGTTATCTATTTTATTGACATGTTAATACATAAATATGAGGGAGGAGTATGGATGTGATATTTGCCATTATTATTCATTGATTCATTATTGATTCATCCAGTTAAAAATCTTATTGGTAAATTTGGGTAAGCAGCAACAGCAACAAGAACTCCCAAAATTGATGCCATTCTTAGGAAGCATGCAGGAAAAGGAGCAATTATTGATCAAACAACGTGATGGGGAAGTATTCTAATAACTTCTATATCTGATGATATAGAGGTTGTTAGAATTAAGAACGTTTTTAGAAGATGTAGATAACTCTAATGTTTCATTAACAGAAAGACTCTGGAATTATCTTGCAGAATTAGAAACTCTTCTTTCTACACGGTATAGCCACAAAAAAGCTAAAATCTGAAGAATTAACAGGAGGCGAGAATGGAAGGATGTGACATTTGTTCTTTCTGAAATGGAGAGTTTATTGCAGAAGGAATCATTTCTTCAATGAAGAAAAGAGAAGCTAGTTTGCTAGACAATGAGATCTTGCTAGGTTCAATATATGTAGATTCAAAATACTGAATTTTGTTGAATGACGAACAAATTAAAAAGGCAAAGAAAGCCATCTACGAACTTTCATTAAGAATGAAATTATTCTCAGAACAATTAGACTATTCAAATCAGGACAGTCAGACTGCAGACATTACAACTGAGTCTCTATTATCCTCTTTCAGTGATGAATAAGATTTTGAGAAATATTTGGATAATATTGAAAAGGCTACAGCAAAGCAAATGAAAATAAAGAACCAAGAGCCTTTAGATATAAAAATGAAAAAATACAAATAATATCTCTACACAGCCTTTGAAGAAGTAGAGAAATATGATTGCTCTTGCAAAACATCTCTTTTAGAAATAATAAAAATCTATCCTGAAAAGTTAAAAGAAGTAGCCCTAACAGTAAGAGCTCTTCCTCCTACTCAAGTCAGTGAGAAAAGACTCTTCTCAGCTCTGAAGTTTATCAAATCGGATCTATGGTCCTCTAACAAAGATCTTGCCGAAGCTATACTGTTTCTTAGAAATTACTAATGCCAGTTTTTCCATTCATAATAAATGCTAATGAATATATATAATTTGCTATGCCATCAATTTTTTTCTGTAGCATCTTTTATTTCTTTTATATTAAAAAATAAGCTGTAACCCATGTGTAGAGGTTTACATATATGAGAGAGTCGGAGTCTTTAAAATTTCAGGAGTCGATCATTTTCCTTAGCGACTCCACAGCCCTGCATAATACACTTATATAATTTTTAGTTACACAGCATCACTACAAGATACTAGCCCATGTATACTCATTCAGTTCCAAAAGGAACACCTAAAAACTTGCTTTTATACATAAGAGATTAAAATTGACCATACTGAACACACCAGAGATGTAGCTAGGGTTTTCAGTGCCTGGGGACAATTGAAAATTTCATGCCCCTTCCTGTTTACCAGGCATAGAAAACATTTCATTTTAAAAATTCACAACATCAATTTGGCACTCACTGTACGCGGCACCCAAGGACAGATGTCCCCCCTTGTCCTCCCGTAGCTATGCCCCTGGATCACAACATTTAAATGAAACAAGCAAAAAACAACATTAATTCCTCTTACATAACTAATTTAAGACAGAACATTCTTTTATGATACTCAGTGAATGCAAAAATCATTTCGTACTTAGCTTGTATGTACCAGGTGATACAAAAGTCCATTAACATTTGAAAATCCAATAATTCATTGAATAATGCAGGTAGAGGTAAAAACTAACACACATGCTTGAAATGTCATGGGGTTTTATTGAAAGCAAAAAAGAAAAAAAACTTGGATGGATGGCCAACAGATGGCACTTCATATGATAAAGCAATAATTAACATAACAATTAAATTTTAGCAAAGACTGTTCTTAAAACAAATTTTCAACATGCTGGCCATCCTTCATCAACAATACCTGTAATTAAGAGGCCGTATTGCATAAAGGTCATACCTTCCAGCAGGTATTTATCAGCCAGACTAGGGATGATGTGATTCTCTTACATATCAGCGTACCTCGCACCCATCACACTGACAGCTTGAATAGTAGAATCACACATTTTCTCAAAGAAAAAGGGTCTGATCACAACTGATGTGATAAATCCACATCACAGCATGACCAACATCCGGAGGAGAGGACAGAAAAGTGACAAAGTCATGAAAGGGTTGATTTCCTTTCTCACTACAGCTCATTTCAAATGCAATTTGCATGCAGCATCACTTACATTTTGCTGCCCAGTGCATAAGCCGGCTTTTTTTTTCTTTTTTTTTTTCCTTTAAATAAAACTGCATGTCATTTCAAGCATGTGTATCAATTTTTACCTATCCGTGAATTATTGAATTTTCAAAAGTGAACGGGCTTTTGGATCACTTGGTATATTCAGTTAAACTACACTCAACTTTCAAAAATTTTAACAATTAAAAATTTAATACTAGCATTAAAAACTTATACTAAAATAGCTAGAAAATCTAACAACCAAAAGAATTATTAAAATGCATAAAATATACATGAAATGGTAGTTTATTTTAAAATATAAACACTGTTGTAGAGAAATTATCTTCAGTAACTAATTCCTTGACATTCTGAAGTTAAATAAATATGTAATTTAATATTCTTAAAACAGGTCTTTCATAAAAAATTAACACATTAAAATAAACTATTCAAATTAATATGCAAATAAAATATTAAATAACAGATAATTCTGTAATTGCTAAACACTGCATGCACACAAACATGTATATATGCATAATTCCTTAAAATATCTTTAAAATATACTTTTCTCCCACCTCACAAACATTTATCTTTGCTTTAGCAGATGATTCCAAGAATGCACAGTTATTGAACGACCTGGCTAGATTAGCACCTTGATCTTTGCCCACAACACGTTCATCTTCCAAATCGCATTTGTTACCCACTAGTATCATCGGTACCTGCAAAACAAAAAAGTTCATCTTAAGCTACTCGCTCCACAGAAAAATTCTAATGTAAAGATCGAGCAGAAGAAATATTTTTATAAATTTTCTTTAACTATTTTCTAAAATAAATGTGCAATTGAATGCACTTGGCCCAAATTTGTCCACATTTCTGTTTTACCCTCAAGAGAGACTGTATAGGTAAATATTAAACCTGGTCTTACCTCTCTGGCATTATCAAAAACTGAAACCTCTTTAAACCGGATGTAGTAGTTATTACCACTGGCTTTAAATATTTATAACTTATTCCATTCTACACTGATATTTGCTTTTCGATGAAAGGTAGTATATTCCTGGTTTCAGTAATGATGTCTCAAAAAGAAATCCACTAATAAATAATGCAAGCAATGACAGATTTCAGTAAAATAATCAGTAGTGTAAGCCAAAGGCTTTCAAGCGCATGGTCACAGCAAGAGAGTTCAGAAAATGGAAATGGCAAAAGTAAGAAAAGTTTTAAGATTTTCAGAATAACAGCTAACTGACAAAAAATTTATAAGCATAAACAGTATTTTGACAATGTTGACATAGACAGGCACTGAAGAATAAGTGTTAACTATGCGACAGGAGTTCTGAGAATATTTTGTTTCCAATTTTTGGCTTTTACACAACTGGTAGTTACTTTTATAATGTGAATAATAAAATGTCAATGCATTTTAACAATAAAATTTTTTATTATAATATCAAAACACACACACCTTCATTTAAATCTAGTTTTTAAAGAGAATAAAATATTTAAGAAGCTAACAAAGCTTAGATTTATGCCATTGAGGCTAGGGTGGTATATTTATGAAATCAGAAGTCTATCTCCCTTAAGCTTTTCACAAGCTGCTTATCTTATAATATACATCCTTTTGAAAAAAATTCGAAGCACCAAGAAGAACTTTTGAGATCGTGGTGAAATTTGGTATGCAAAAACATCTTGATTGAACATGCAAATGATCAAAGTTTCAAGGCAAATGAACAGCAATTGCGATCATAGCGAGCATTTCTAGTGCTCACAATTCACAAAGTATAAAACCAGTAACAGAGGCGGAAAATGTTTTGTTTGTTTGTTTGTTGTTGCTGCCATTGTAATTCCGTAAAGGAGCAACTAAAGATGCCATTACGACTATATGATTTCTACATCATGTCAAATTTTTAAGATGAAACACATCTCTTAATATGCATTTATAAATCTAATATTGTTAGCGATGTACTGATTTTTCTTAAATTGAAAGCAACTTTTACTACATTTTCATATTAAGTTTGCATTCATTTATACAATATTAATACGAGGCGTATTCGGAAACTAAGTACCGTTTTGAAAAAAAATAGTAAAACAATTTTTTCGAATCCAATTTTATTTTTACATGAAATTACACGTCTTAAACTATTTTTCAACATAGTTTCCGCCAACGATCAAACACTTGTCATAGCGGGTGACCAGTTTTTGTATACCATCGTCAAAGAAACTTCCCGCCAGTTTCGATAACCACGACTCCACAGCATTTTTCGTGTCATTGTCAGATCCAAAGTGCTTGCGACCAAGCTCGCGCTTCATGTGCAGGAACAAGTGATAGTCAGACGGCGCCAAGTCCGGGCTGTACGGCGGGTGATCGAACTGCTCACAATGAAACTGTCGAATTAACAATCGAGTGACACCAGCAGTATGGGGCCGAGCATTGTCATGGAGCAACACAATTACTTTACTGAGCATTCCTCTTCGTTTGTTTTGAATGGCACACCTTAATTTTGTTAAAGTCTTACAATATCGTGCCGCATTAATGGTTTCACCTCTGGGAAGAAATTCAGTAAGCAAAACGCCTTTCCTATCCCAGAAGACAGTGCACGTGATTTTTTGTGATGACATTGTCACTTTGAACTTTTGTTTTTTCGGAGAATGAGTGTGTCTCCACTCCATCGATTGTTGTTTCGATTCTGGTGTGAAATGACACACCCAAGTTTCATCACCTGTCACAATTTGGTTTAAAAAGTTTTCTCCCTCATCACTGTACCGCATGAGAAATGTCAGGGCACTACCAAGTCGCTTTGTTTTGTGAACATCAGTGAGCATTTTTGGAACCCATCGGGAACACAGTTTGCGATAATTCAAGCGGTCAGACACAATTTCGAACAAAACAGTACGTGAAATTTGTGGAAATGCCTCTGAAAGAGTTGTCCTTGTGAAGCGCCTGTTCTCATGAATTGCTTCATCAACTTTCCTTACTAAATCATCGCTGACAACAGAAGGTCGACCACTCCGAGCCTCGGCGTGGACATTTGTTCGACCTGCATTAAACATTCTTACCCACTTTCTCACCATTCCATCACTTATGGCGTATTCACCGTAAACTTCTGTCACTCGACGATAAACTTCGGCCGGTTTAACATTCCTCGCGTTCAAAAATTTAATCATGGCACGAATCTCACAGTCAGCGGGAGAACTAATTGTCTTAAACATTTTGAATGTGCACAGCAAACTGAAAACAAAACATAGAGCAACCAAAATGGCAACAATTGAAAGTCAGTGAACAAGAAAGACTAGTTAGCATGCACGGGGCACCTACCACAGCACTGCGACGGCGCTAGAATGAAACGGTACTTAGTTTCCAAATACGCTACGTAATTGAATCAAGCACAGCTTTGTTAAAGAACAATAATTCTCATAAATTTCATGATGCTGATTTCAATTACAGACAGAAATACTTTATCTTTGCTTTTTTTTTAATAATATTATTTTCATCGGTGGTATTATTCTATGCCAGATGTCAGTCTGGCTGTATTTATCAATTCTAACACACATTGCCTTCAGCCAGTCAAGCTTTAATAAATTTTTCCTATTTTGATTTATCAAAATGCTGGCAACAGTAATAATACCAGTTATTAATGTGAGCCATTATGCCTTAAAATACATTTCTTCACTCTTTCTCTTTGCTTTTCAGAACTTTAACGATTTTTTTTTCAATATTAAAAATTCATGCTTGAATGAAATTTAATTAAAATCAAATTAAGTATTTTCTACAAGACAATATAATTAAAATTGCCATGGCAATTTACCATTGAGCTACAGCAGGTGAAGCACTTTATTTCTCATTTTTGCGACTTCCATAGCTCGGGGTTCAGTGACCAAATAACAGCATTAAAATATGAATTATGCCTATTCATACTAAGAATACTTTTATGACTACCTTATATTTTAGAATTCCACAAAGTTTTGTACTGATGCTGCGGACCAAACAGATAAAAATATCTAGTAAAGTCTGCATCACAAAGTTGATCAATGCTTGCTTTCTTCAATACATTAGATCTTCCAGCTAAAAAGGCTTGAGCAGTTTCAAAAGAAACAGCAGAGATAAACACAAAAGAATGTATTCTGAAACTGACAGAAGAGCTAAGACAAAAGCACATTTTTTAAAACCATTTCTAAAGAATCACTCCAAAATTTTCAAACAAGTGCAAACACTGCCAAATTATGTAATACAAAGACAGCAGTGTAATTTACCCACACATTAAAAAATAAATGTGTCATTATTTTCATAATGTTAAAAATAATTTTCATAATGTTTTAAATGATAATTATTATGTTTAGCATGGTATCAAAGGAAAATGAAATGTTTCCTGCAACATAATTGACTTGGGTATTCATAATTTATAATACAAAACATGTTTCTTAATTATGCATGATATTACACAATTAAATTTAAAATAATTTCTGCAAAATGATGTTATGTGAAGATTGTTTTTAAGGTATATTTCATGTTACATTAATTAAGAGTAATACACCAAAGTTACACGATATTTGGGAATTATGAAGTATGTAAAATAGAATCTAACTAAATATAAATGCTTATGAATTTAGTCAAGATAATAGGATCAAAGGATTGGAGAACATTTATTTAGAAGGAAAGTATGTAATGAATGTATAAAATACAAAACAGTATTAAAATAGATATATTACATAAAACAGCTACTTTGAAGCCAATTGTTTTGTAAAATTTAAACTCGTATGCTGACTTAACTAATAAATTAGGGGGAAATAAAAATATCAAACTCTGTTCTTTGATTTTTCTGTATTAAAGAATAAACAATGCAGTGCATTTATAAATGTAGAAGCCCATAACCTATGATTACATGTAATGAAAGAACTATTTTTGAAGATGGAAAAGCAATTTTAAAGCATTATGTTCTGATACATATTTATTTAAAATTAGTTTTAATATATATATGAGTAATGTTTTTTATCACTATTTTCTGAATTACAATTTCAAATACAAATTCAGTTATAAATACGTAAAATACAGAACCGCATGAACTTCGCATTAAGCTCCCTTAAGTTATCATGGCGACTTACACAATAGTATACGCCAAAGGAAGAGATAAGTCATGCAGGACTTTTAATGGAAAGTGGCCCATATCCCCATTGCACATGGGAAAAACCAAGAAAACACCCATGCAGACCACGCATTTGCCTGGATTTGAATCCTGAACCACTCTACTAGGTTATACTGTTCTAGTAAGCATTCTTAATTTAGAATTTGATTATTGCCATGTAGTGCAGTCATTTTACTTCAAAATGTGCAGTGTGGCAGAAAATAAATTATTTCAGCCACAGAAAATAAATTATTTCAGCCACAGAAATATTTATTTATTATCAGAGTAATATTTAAATAGCAGTGATAGAGTTATATATAAGAATAATATCAGAGTAATATTTACTTGTATCACATACATTATGAAAATAAGATCACTGATGTCAGTGAGCAAGTTATCTTTGACTCATTACATTTAATCCACATATGTTAAAAATGTAGGTATTAAAGCAACAGAACTACAAATGGTTTGGTTTATTTGATTATGGGAGAGCATGCTAGGGCTATCTGTCTTAGCAGAGGGATGCCTTTGTTGCGAACTTTCTAAGGGACACTGACTGCCATTCACATTACACACGAGGAAAACCTAAAAAATGTACATATAGCCAGCCATGCTTGCAGCTAAACCGAGGTGACTTTACTGCTCGGCTACTGGTGAGCCAAAATTGCAAATGGAAAAGGTAAAAAAAGTACACAGGATCTACCAGAAAGATGGTCTAATTTTAAGAAGTAGCAGAATATTAAAGAAATACTAATTTTTGCATTATATGGTTAGAAGGCTTATAGACTGCATTCAAGAGAGCACTTCCAAAGTGTAAGCCACATAATAATTGTGATGCATGTATTACAGTGAGTGGTCATTCATTTGAACAATTCATGTAAATATGAAATACGTCTTGTAAACAGCCATGCCTAATTCCATGTTCTTCACACTGTGTTGCTGTAGTCACATTTCATATTCCTCCACACACTGCATTACAAAAATTTTCACATTTTCATATATGTTCTTTCTTCATTGATGACACTTCACAGAGGACACAATTGTGACTACCTTTGCTGTTATACACTTTTGCTTGAGGTAGCAAGGAAACATTTACTTCCCACTCAAGCTCCTGTGTTAAATGTGTAACAATTCTCTTTGTCTCTTCAGCTAATGCTTACTATTATTTAATTCATTTTTCTTAATTATGATGTGGAGGTAATTGCAATTAATTTTTAAAGGTACTCTGTAACCAAAACGCCTTGTCTGAAAAAATATCTTAAATACTGCAGCATTTCACTTAAAATTATAGACTTATCACTTAAAAGTTTTGTTGTTAAAATTATAGACTTATCACTTAAAAGTTTTGTAGTACCTAAACTGTCCTAAGCATGAAAACTGTTTACAGATTCACCAGAAATATGTTTAAAAGTGCTCCTGTCTTATAACAGAAATGAGTTTCTTATCAGCATAACCTGCAAGCAATAAAAATTGTCAGAAACATAAGCATGCTTGTGAAAATCTTCACAACAACTACTCTTTTTTGTGAGTGTAGGATAATGATGGAGGGGGGGGAGATTTAAAAAAAAATCTGTCTTTTTAGAAACACATTATGAGTACAGTATAGATCCTTTATACATCCTCAGAAAGTGTCATTGGCCACTTTCTGATGACAAAGAAGGTATCTTTTTCCTTTCAAGTTAGATAACTAGCGAATAACCTTAAATTGGAGACACATTAACTACAGCTAGATTTAATACACAGGAAGTTCTTTGACAACATAATGGAAACTTCTTAAATAACCACATAGTAAACAACTAATAAGAGGTGTTCAGTCTCGCCTCCTTGACATATGAACTGTAAAATATAGAAAATGCCTCCAGAGGGCAGTGCTGTGCAAAAAAGGGAAAAACCCGAGAGTGTGTTCTCGCAGTGGAGAAGAGAATGTTCCCGCTTTTGTAGCGAAAGTGTTAAAGTAATTATAGAGATGTGAAATAAAGCTACAGTCCTAACTTGTAAGTGTTTTCGAGTTACTGAGAAATTGTGATTTATAAGTAAGAATTGTTCATGGGCCGACGAGAGCCGCCGAGCAGTTAGAAACGAATCAGCGACATCTAAATAAGCGAGTTCGTGAAAATGAAAGTGTGCTCTTCTTCCGAAGCGATTGTGTTGTGTAACTTGTGTTCGTAATGGAAGAAACAATTAATTCGTTAAAACGTGAAAAAGCTACCCTAAAGGGTAAAATCACCCGTTTAGAAACCTTTGTAGAATCGGTGGTTGAACCGATAAGTGAAGATATTATAACCGAACTTGAAGTAAAACTAGAAACTGTATACACCGTGAAAAGATGTATAGCTGAACTACAAAAGGATTACTTCAAATTGCCTGTAAAAGTGGACATTAGTGAAGCAGAATCAGATTTAGAAAAAATGGAGATTCGTCTGGAAAAAGTCGAAGTAAGATTAAAAACATTCTTACATAAATTAAATGTGAAATGTTTTGTGAAAAGTACTGAGAATGAACAGGGTAAAATAAGTGTTGATAATTGTTCTAAAATAGCCCCAAATGTAAAGCTCCCAAAATTGAGTTTACCTACATTTACTGGTAATGTTTATGAATGGATAACTTTTAATGATTTATTCAAGGCTGCTGTGCATAATAACGATAATTTGTCAAAAGGACAAAAACTTCAATATTTATTATCAGCCCTTAAAGGCGATGCTCTCCGAGTCGTAAAGTCAATCCCAGTTTCCGATCAAAATTATGAAGTTGCTTGGTCACTGCTAGAAGAAAGATTTTCAAATCATCGAGAACAGGTTTTTGCCCACATTAAGCGGTTTATGTCAATTCCACCTATTCACAGTGAGTCTGCTAGTGCTTTACTAAATTTAGTTGACATTACCTTTGAATGTACAAGAGCGTTAGAAATTTTAGAACACAAAATTGATGGGTTTGCTGAAATAATGTTTGCGTATGTATTGTTACAAAAATTAGATGCTTCAACAAAATTATGGTTCGAACGCGAATTTGGTAAGAAAAATAATGTTCCCAAATTGAATGACTTAATTGAATTTCTAAAAAATCATGCAAGAACCTTAGAAGCGTCTAGAGTTTCTAAGAACACGAACCAAAAGCATTGTTCTAAAGGAAATGTGTTGTTAAGTACTGTGAAGTCATCTAAGTGTGGTTTCTGTTTGGATAATCATATTATTTATAAATGTCCTAAATTTCAAGATATATCAGTGAATGATAGGGTTGAATTTCTAAAAAGGCAAAGATTGTGTTTTAATTGCTTTTTAACCCATAGTGTGCAGTGTTCTTCAAAATTTTCCTGTGCTAAATGCGGAAAAAAACATAACGCCCTGATTCACTTTGAGAAAAGAAATAATAATTCATCCCATGGTGTACATTCTCAAAAAGCATCTTTCTCACCGAATAATACTAGTGAAATAAACATTTCAAGCGAATTAAATCCGAACATGATTAATTTCGAAACAAAAAATGCGATTCCTTCCATAAATCAATCATTTGTCGGAACGAGTTACGAATATGATCATAAATCCTTCTCAGCGCCAGAGCAAAGTTTTCCTTTTCAAGGTCGAAAAACTTATACATTTTTGTCTACTGCCGTGGTTAAGGTTCGAATGGAAAACGGAGGAATAATAAACATTTTAGCAATTCTTGACGTAGGCAGTCAAGTCAGCCTAATTAGAAAGGAAATCGCGGATATGTTACAAATAAAAAAACAAGCAATAAATGCTCCTATATCTGGCCTGAATAATTCGATTCTAACTGTTAAAAATAAGCTAGTTACGTCAGTAGAGAATTCGAATGGAGACTTTAAAAGAAATGTTGAATTTTTAATTGTAGATAATATTACTGATCTTACTCTTTCGAAGCAATTGGACGTTAAGAAAATTTGTTTTCCAACAAATATTTGTTACGCTGATCCAAATTTTTATAGACCAACGAAGATTGATGCTCTTCTGGGAGCTGATATATTTTACCTGCTGCTCAAACCAAATCAAATAAAATTACAAGAGGAATCTATCGTGTTGCAAGAGACAGTGTTTGGTTGGGTAGTAAGTGGGTCTATGAATTTAAGTAAACAAAAGAGTTATCATTGTGGATTAGTAAACAATTTCGAAGATTTAGATAATCAGTTAGCAAACTTCTGGGAGTTAGAATCCCTTGGTATTAAAGATACCGAATTGAGAAATGAGGAAGATAAGGCCCTAGAGATGTTCAATGAAACAGTTTGTTTTAAAGACGGACGATATGAGGTTGGGTTACCTTGGAAGAGAAATTGGGAGGAACTTAAAGACAATTATGATGTTGCAAAAAATCGACTTGCAAACCTTGTTAAGAGAATGAAACGTGATAATTCCCTATATTTAGAGTACTGTGATATCTTGAATAATTATTTGAGTGAGGGAATTATTGAGAAAGTGATGAGCCCAGTTAAAGAAGTGAATAAACCTTTATATTACTTACCTCACCATGCAGTTGTAAGACAAGAGAGCTTAACTACTAAGGTAAGGATTGTTTTTGATGGAAGTTCGCATGAACCAGGACAATTATCTCTAAATGATTGTTTATATCAAGGAATTAATTTAAACCCAAATATATTTCATTTATTGACATTCTTTCGCTTGAATAAGATCGCCTTCTTGGCAGATATAGAGAAGGCTTTCTTGCAAATTTCTTTACGCGAAGGAGATAGAGATGCAGTGAGATTCCTTTTCATTGACGATATGAATAATGTATGTGTATATAAATTCAAAAGGATCATTTTTGGAGTAAACGCAAGTCCCTTTTTATTGGCAGTAACTATTAAAAACCATATAGAGAAGTACAGAAAAGACTTTCCTGCTACAGTACAAACACTTGATACCTGTTTTTATGTAGATGACCTTATCACAGGTAATGACGACGTTCCATCTGCCTTTGAAATTTCAAAATGTGCCCAAAAAATAATGAGAGATGCTGGGATGCCCTTAAGGAAGTGGATTTCAAATTCTGAGCAGTTAAGAAAGGAGTGGAAAGCTGTGGGATTTAAGCAGTTATGTCCAGAAGATTTAAAGGATAAATTGCACAGAGTTCTTGGTCTCTTATGGGATCCATGTAGTGATTACCTGTCCTTAGAAATTAATAGTTTGCTAAAATTTCTCTAACAGAGAGGGAACACCAAGAGGTTTCTAATAATGGCTGCTGGAAGAATCTTCGACCCATTGGGTCTTGTGACTCCTTTTACTATCCGTTTCAAGTGCCTGTACCAGGAGATCTGGCAAAGAAAACTTTCTTGGGATGAAGCTTTATCTCCTGATATAAGCGAGAAGTGGATCAGGTGGTGTGAAGAAGCTCCACAACTTAAAAATTTAAAGGTTCCGAGATATATACTTGGTTCATTTATTAATCAAGATGCAGAACTGGAAATTCATACATTTTCGGATGCTAGTATTACGGCTTATGGAGCAGTTGTTTACGTTAAGTTAAAGGTTGAGAACGAAATCTTGATCAATCTTGTAGCTTCAAAATCCAGAGTGGCTCCGTTAAAGAAGCTGTCATTGCCAAGACTAGAGCTTATGGGTGCTTTACTTGCGGCAAGATTAGCTAGTGAACTGAAACCAGTTATTGACAAAAAACAAATATCGAGAAGTTTTTTTTGGAGTGATTCAAAGGTCACCTTATACTGGATTCAAAGTCCAAGTAAAAAGTGGAAACAATTTGTATCAAACCGTGTGAAGGAGATACAAAACTTGACAGCTGAGGCTACGTGGCATCATTGTCCAGGCAAGGCTAATCCAGCTGATTTACTTACCCGTGGTACAAGTAGTGATTCTCTTATAAATAATTCAACTTGGTGGACTGGACCTGCCTTCTTAAAGGAAATTATTCCTGAACCTCCAGAACTTAGTGTCACAGAGGATGAGTATTTCAATGAACTGAAAAAAGACTGTGATAGTATTGACTCTTTGAAACTCCTTAGTATAACAAAGGACTTTAACTTTTTAAATCGTATTTATGACTTAAGTAATGATTTTATGCATATTTTACGTGTTTTAAGTTTTCTTTTCAGGTTCATCTATAATGCAAGAAACCCGAGTTCCAAAAGGTCAGGATATATAACCGCTGCTGAACTAGAGCAAGCAGAGATTTTCTTAATCAGACAGGTACAATCTCAAGAATTTTCGGCAGAGCTGAAAAGTTTATCTAAGGGTAAAACAGTAGCCTCCAATAGTAAGCTAAAAGGTTTAGCTCCTTTTATTGATCAAAATTCTATTATTAGAGTTGGTGGTCGCCTCCAAAATTCTAATCTTGAGTTCTGTAAAAAACATCCTGTGGTGCTTCCACCAAAAAATCATTTAACAGATTTAATTGTAATGTATTTTCACAAAAAATGCTTTCATGTGGGACCGCAAACTTTATTATATTATGTGAGAGAAAAATATTGGCCCATAAATGGGAGAAATATTTGCAGAAAGATTTGTCATCAGTGCGTTGTTTGTTTTAAGGCAAATCCTTCTACTTCTTCTCAGTTAATGGGAAATCTGCCATCTGAGCGTGTTAATGAAAATTTTGCATTTAATGATACAGGAATCGATTTTTGTGGACCCTTTCTTGTGAAATACAAAAACCAGCGTAAGGGTGTATTTAACAAAATTTATGTTGCCATATTTGTTTGCCTCGCAAACCGTGCAATTCATTTGGAAATCGTAACAGATTTAAAGACACAACTTTTTATTTCTTGTCTTAAAAGGTTTTTTGCTCGAAGAGGCAAATCTAGAAAACTTTTTATGGATAACGCACAAGCATTTGTAGGTGCGGCAGCAGAGTTAAAGAGATTGTTTAATATGGTGAATTCTCCTGATGAACTTCTTGCAAGATATTTATCTTCCGAAGGTATTGACTGGAAGTTCATCCCTCCCAAGGCTCCCAATTTTGGCGGTCTTTGGGAGGCTGGCGTAAAGTCATTCAAATACCATTTGAAACGTGTCGTGGGAAATACTAATTTAACTATAGAGGAGTTTTTAACAATTGTGATACAAATCGAAGGGTTTTTAAATTCACGCCCTCTTTCTCCTATGTCTGCCGATCCTAATGATTTTAGAGTTTTGTCCCCCGGACACTTTTTGATTGGCAGAGAAATCACTTCTATACCTGAGCCTAATTTAACTGGTATTGCAGAAACCAAACTTTCCAAGTGGCAAAAAATAACTAATTATGTTCAAAAAATTTGGCAGTTGTGGCGAAAGGATTATCTTAGTAATTTACATCAAAGATTAAAGTGGCA
>KK121323.1:179661-191944 GCA_000611955.2 Stegodyphus mimosarum
TAATTGACGGAGACATTGTAAATACTCAAAAACAAATGTTAACATGGTCTAAAGTTTCCCTAATGACACCTTTAGGCTACCAACAGATGTAGATAAACAGCACGTATGTGCGGAATACAAACCGCAGCACTGGTGCACTCAAATTTCAAAATGGAACATACTTTAAAAACATGCCTGGTACAAAGTTAGACAAATGAATATACCATAGGCTTCGAGAGGTTTTAAATGAAACTCAGAGAGAAGCTACATTAGTTTTATTTAAAAGCTATGCCAATCTACTTTTTTTAACCTTCTATAATATAATAATTATAAAATTTTGTATATCAAAAAGACTCAGAACTATTTGGACATCATAGCAGTTTCCTACTTCTTAAAACCAGGACAAGGAACAAAATATCAAGATAAGATCCCCCCCCCCCTCCATCCTGTAAAGAATATTTATTCAAGTCAGAAAAATCATTGAACAGTGACAGAATTTATACACATGTTGTTGTGCTCTTTTACATTCTAAAAATAGCACAATTAAAACATTAACAGAATTCCTAAATATAATTTATTAACAGAAGTCAAATAACACAAAACTGTTACTTACTGTGCCTGCAGTGTCGAGGATTTCTAACATACATTGTTGACCATCAACTTCTACTTGCTGCAGAATAAATAAAGAGTTTTTTAAAAAATAAAATCTAAGTAATGAAAGCAATGCATGGAATCTCATTTGCAATTTGATGAGACTTAAAAAAGCATTTTTTCAGATAAGAAAGCTTTAATATAAAACATTTTCTGAAAATG
The DNA here is from genome assembly GCA_000611955.2 of Stegodyphus mimosarum. NCBI lineage: Eukaryota > Metazoa > Arthropoda > Arachnida > Araneae > Eresidae > Stegodyphus > Stegodyphus mimosarum. The sequence goes on from KK121323.1 coordinate 180,454, forward strand.
AAATTCAAGAACAATAATCATAAAATTATCAGTATCAAAACACAACATAAAAAAATTTCTAAAGTAAAATCAACTCTCCATTAATGGGCACTCCCTATTAATTAAAAATTCCAGAAACATCAGACCCTTGAAATTGCTAATAATGTGTTTTATTCCTCGATCACAAACATTTCTGACAGCAAATAGAGATAGCTGCTGATCTAAGATTCTTCTCAGTAATCAGTCATTTGAACACCCCTCCCTTTAAAAAACTAAAAGAAATTTCTTCTATGACACATTTATTCCAAAGAGAAAGCACAGAATTCAGAAGATTATAGACAGGAATACTATGAAATCTGATTCATGCAGAGAGCTGAAAAATTAGAGTGTTGTAAATAATGCACGGAAATTTATTACCAGAAGTATTTATTGATAGTTGTTGATAATAATTTGTCTAGTGGTTTCTCCGAGTTCTGCAAGTTATGACAAGAGCCTTTTATGATGTTCCACTGATTTTGGGGGGCAATTCTCATCAAGTTTGCGATGTAACAGTCTATTCTTAGAAGATACAGTACTGTTATCTGGACCCGATTCAGAAATGTATGTACATATGCATGTATGTATGTTTATGGATGTACATGTTCATATATTATGTACGTACACACACATATACACTTCTGAATCCGGTCACGATAACAAAAGAGTACCAAAGATACCACATTTCATTAAGCACAGACATTTACTCCTACCCTTTCACTGAGTTCATTAATATACTAATGAAAATAACGATGTATGTAGATGGTTTCATTCAAAATTTGGCTTAAAAAAATTATATAAATAATGCAGTAGAAAAAAAAAAGATAAACCAAGTATATATAAAACATCTTTTAATTAGAAAAATTACAAACTGGAGAACTATTCAAGTGTAAAGAAGAAATACAAAAACCTAAAGACTATAAGCAGCAAATGCAGAAGCTATGAAATAAAGGCTGATGTTATTGATTCAATTGTCTTTAACTGGTTTCATTCTGCAACTGCAGACAATGTGGATATTTGCTGTAACAAGCCAGAAAAGTCACCAAATTGCTACGAAAATTGACTTCAAAATTTTGAACTGCTTGCTTGAAAAATCTGCAATTAGACATAATGATCTGCATTAACATAAACCAAAGAATACCCCATTAGTGAAGAATGGATAGGATAACTTGAAAACCAATTTCCCTTTTAAATATTACTCTCCTTTAAAAAGGTAAAAAGTATTAAAAAATGGCTTGGAGGCAAGACTTAAAAGAGATTTGTTCAGTGAGGTTGCATAGCAATGACTATGATTGTAAAAAATCACTTGCAACAAAAAAAGTAAAAAAAATGGCAATCTGGTTAATAAATCTTAGCAAACATGACTGAATTTGAAGCCTAGATTACAACTAACATTCTGAAGAAATTGCTGACAGAATTTGACTAAAAAATGTTGAAAAAGAAACGAAGATTTTTATGAAGTCTCAAGCGAACACAATTTAAATAGAAAATATTAAAATATCCCCAACCTCCCAAAAATTACTTATGTATTAGCCCTCAGACTACAGAATAGCTGAAGCATTCAAAATAATGTACGAAAATTTTTTTACTGTGCATGTTTACTGTAACTTTTCTTTTTGGCCTGTGCAAACAAAAGCAAATCAATAAACTGTTTGCAAAACTACCGGTCCATAAAAAATGAAATGTCTATTTCAAAAGTGCTTCCAGATAGAATTTTATAAATTATTTTGCAGATCAATGACGATGATGATTAAAAAAATTATATTATCTCTTTTTCAGTTCAAACTTTTGGTTTTAGAACAAAGTTGAATACATTGCCAGTTAATAAAAACTTACACATTGAAAAAAATTAAGCACTGAATCTGAAAATTTCATGCAGAAATATATTGATACACTTCAAAACTGTTTCTTACATCACGGAAATTGGTATATTCATTACAATCAAAAGCTAAACTTTATTCAGAGTGAGAAAAATATGTAAATAAAAATAATCTGCTTTGATAGATTGCTTTTAAGTAAATTATTCAACATTTGATTGCATCTGCAATGCTAGAATGCTTCCTTTATTAAAATGAGAAAATGCATTCTTTTCATTTGGATTTTTAATTTTTTATTCAAAATTAAATTTATTTACTTATATTTATATTCTTTTCATTCTTAGTTAAGTATTTAAAAATCTCCTTTGCATAAAACAAATTTCTTTTCAGAAACTGCATTAATTTTTATCAAACACTAACCCAGAAATACACAAAACACTTGTACCCATGAATGTCTCCTAATGACAGATTTGACAGTATGTCCAAACTTGTGTTTTCAGTATTTATCAAGTTTATTCTAACATTAATAAGAGACGGCACAGAAAATTTCTTAGTTTATGAAACTCGAGCTGCTAAACAATTTATATATTTATTCTGGTAGATACGTAAAATTAAAACTTTTTTACCAGTTTGGAAAACCACATAATAGCAATCAAAATACAGCTATGAATACATACAGTAAGAGCTAAACTTTTAAAACTGTACTATTGGTGAAATAAAATTTCAATAAGTAACGATAAAATATATACTACTACCCACACACATTCTCAAAACATTTATTCGAAGTATAAATAGCTAAATAAAATAAACTTTTACTTCTATTGCTGCTTAAAAAAAAAAGATAATATGCATTCTAATTTAGATAAAGTATTTTATGATAAAGTATAATACACATGCTTCATTACTGATTGGCTCATATACGTGCCTCACTTCCCCAGACAGACCAATGACTCATACATGCAATGGTAGAGCCATAGCTCTCCTTCATAATTTTTGGTGATGTCTATTGCACTCATATTAAGTAGTGATGTATAAAAAGCTATTACTCACACTTCTGAAACATGGTCTCAGGTTCTGACTTGTTTAAATATTAAAACTATTATATAACATTAAAATTCAATATTTAAATCATATTTTGACTATAACAAACCTGAATTCTTATGTTGAAATTAGTTTTGGGTATTATTATACAAAAAGATACTAACAGTCTGTCAGAGATGATGTCCTTTTACATATCAGTAGTAAGAATGTTACATTCATACATGATTTGGATATTTTTACATGTCTTTTACAAAATACATAACTGTAACCAATCCTTTAATATAAACTCTGCTGCTAATATAAACTTTTGGACTAACTGTAATAATGAGGGCGCCCTCTGGTGAGTATCCAGAGAAATACTCCAATAAAAGGCAAGTGATGAGCCTGATAGGTTATATCAGACTCTTGCCCTATAATTTTCTTAAGGGTAATGTCCGTGTGTAACTTAAGCCCATTAATAAAATACTGTTACACTATAAAGATACACTATACACACTATTATACTGTTACACTACATATCTTTTATGATCCCATCTAAAATGACCTCCTCCATATAACTATAATAATAAACCATAATTGCCAAAGTTGAAAACTGAAAAAACTAGAAGATATTTCAGAAAATCAGGAAGTTTTCATGCTGTGCAGCATGCCATTTCAAAGCAGCTAAACTGGCTTAAATTCACTTTATAGTGTATGATTCAGGTTACTGAACTATTTGTAATTCAATTCTGATCTAAAATACATCAGTATTTGGTTAGATATTCTAAATTTTACACTCTTTGACTAATTTTATTTCACATTTTTCTTACACTTTTACACTGAGAAAATCCCAAATATGGAAGAAAAGCTTTTATTTATCACAGTACTTTTAAATAGAAAAAATCAAATTAATAATTAGTATAAATAATATTTTGGTAAATTTAATAATGTACCATTTAATGCAGTAAAATAAAAATATTAACTGATTAAACATTAATTGAATCTTCATATAAAACTATGTCTGCACTAAATTAAGACAATTCAGATAAAATGAAGTTTAATAGGGTCAATAAAATGTAAAAAAAATAATAATAAAATTTAATACGAAAAAATACTCTGAAAGTCACTAGGGACACTAGTGAAGGAACAGAATTTACACAATTTAAGTTTCATTCATTTAATAAATTTCATGTACCGCTGGGAAAGAACCAGGAGATGCAACAGCCTACCATGAGATGCTATGACAAACTGGGAGAGCTGGCAGTTCCAGTTATGATATATATCGTAACTAGCAGTTAGGGACAGCTGGCAGTTATAATATATATTATAATAGATAAAAAAAACTATGATATATATTACAATAGATTTATATTATAATAGATAAAAGCTAATTTCAATTGCATCTCATGGAATAGAAAAATTTACAAAGAAAATTATATGTAATGGATATGTTAATTTGGCTTTGTTGGCTACAATAAGCTAATCAGTAAATAAGCCTCTGTGGACACTTAATTTAAAAAGAAAATGGAAGTGCAGAGGAAACTTATCAAACTTTTAAATTGAACAACAGTTATGGTTAGCATAAACAAATTTTATATGCACTATTTATGCAATCCTACATGTCCAATACAATCAGAAAGGAGTAAACACAGAATATTTAAAATTCGTCAATAAAATAAAATTTAGACATATTTTAGCGATGATGCATTCCACAAACACATATAAATTTGATTTATTATAACACAATATATTCACCTGAAATATTACCAAGTATTTTTAACACTTACCTTACGGTAACTGTCTTCTATAGTGGGATCATATTTTTCTACAAATATGCCCTGCACGAACTGTACTGTCTGAAAGTAGAAAGTTCATTATGCACCCTCGTCTTACACATGTCTATAAAAGGAACTTTTTTACTTAGTACATAAAAATATGCATTTTTATATGGCCAAATTTAGTATCTGAAAGAAAAATAACTAATGAGGAAAAAAAATCACATAAAAAGTGATCTTTAAAATATTTAAATGTAGAGAAAAAGAAATATTATATCCAAATTTATCATCACTTTAGTTATAATTATACAATCTTCTTAAAAAATGTGACAATTATGTTATTACACTTGAAAAAAGTAATTTAATAAGCATCAGCTAACCAATACAAAATAATCTGTAATGCACGTAATAAAGAAAAATATTTGTTACCACCATCACAACATTCTTGTCAGACCAATTTAAAAACAACCTCCCTTCTGAATTACTAAGGTTATTTGAAAATGGCCCACTACATAAGGATGCCACAAAACACTACCTTCAAAGAGGATTTCCTAAAGGAAATTTTACTATCTTCATGTTACATGTTGAGAAAACTAGCCTCTTAGCTAGCCTGTTCCCCCTGGACTCCAGTTTTATATTTCCTCTACTAGCAATAACCAGATGACAATTCATGTTATATTTACTGCATCACATGTAGTCATGTGTGATAAATGAATGATAAGTTTAACATAAAACTTTATTTGCGACTTATAAAAAATTGGAAATTCAAAAAATTAAGCTAGTGTTTCAACTCTATATACTTTTCACACAACTAATTACATTTACAGTTTGGCTTATATCTCCTCAATAATAATATAATTTTGAACAAGGTTTTCTCAAACCAACATGTTAAATGCCCATGTTAAAGCATATCAAGTTTATAATATCAACCCTCTAAACTTATAAAACTATTAATTATGAAAATCAGTATAACAAAACATCTACACAAGAGGACTCCTTCTACAGCTAAAAGAAAATACTGCACTTCTTTTCTGGGAAGTCACAGGAAGCTGCAGAACTATCAAATATTTTCTTATCAACCTTCCACCATCTAAGTCTGTTTCTAGGGAACTCACATTCCTTATTTAATAAGTGCTATAACTTTATGTACTGATTTTAGTACATGAACTTATAGTTAACTAACTGTTACTGAAAAGTCAGCTTCACTTACTATTTTCCTTTCATACATTTTATAAACAGGAAGGTAGTTAGATAAATTTTCAATAAAATTCAATTTTATTTATGCTAAAAATGAAGTCTAGAAAAAGTTTTCTTCACTGATAAATTTTTGAAAAGACTTTTTCTGCTTTAATTTTACTTGCAACTTTAAAAAAATCATTATCACACTTCTTTTCAATGCTTTACTTCAAAAGTTTTGCTTTAAAACTGGTAATTAATTCAATTACAAGATACACAACAGTAGCATGCTAAAAAAACTTTTTGATTCTGCCAATCAAATGTATATATAAGCAACTTATATTGACAAAATATTCAGGCCTATGTAAAATAAAGTACTAGGCATATGACTGTTGAAAGACAGTTTCACAGTTTTACTAGCATTCTGCATTCTTTTATAATCTCGCTGAATGAATAACATACACCTGAATAAATTTCACATCTCATTTCATTGCAAAACAAAATTTACCCGAATGTTAATAATTAACTTTTTTTTAATTACCATGTTATATCTAACAACAATTTGAGAATGTGGTAAATTTGGAAATTAATAAAAAATAAGACTGACAACAAATCAAAAATGAAAACCTCAAAAAACTGTTACACAAAATAAAAAGAAAGCACTTCTTAGCAGGAGTGGATGTGACAATAAGAACAAAAAGTCCAGCCATAAAACCTTTCAAAGGCCTTGTACCGTCTGGAGCCTAGCAGAATTAAAACACACAGAAGTACCTTATGTCTAAGAAATCAGACAGTCAACCAACCATTCAGACTGTGATGTAGGCAAAGTGCATACATGAAAAAGAAACTAATAGAAGCAATCAATATACCCCAACATGAAATGAAATCTAAAGTAATAACTTTCATATGTATGAACATTAGCAGTATGTTAAATTTAAAATTTTGTATATGGTATTTTATAAATAAGTACTATAACATAAATTAACTGTCTACATACACTCACTTGCTTTAGTTTCCTTTATGCAGTCTTATCATTGTCGTAGGTGCATGTTAAATACCATAAGAATTATTCATACTAAACTGAAGGTCAAAGCCACAAATAAATAAAATGATGCTATCTTGAATATTTTAACAAGTCAAATTTATATTTAAATTCTTTATTTTTCCTCAGCCATTTTTCAACAGTTCTTGCAGCATAATGTTCAATAAGTCTTCTGTGTTCGTAAAGTCTGTACTTTACAAACACAGAAGTTCTGTCCCCCCACCACAATTTTTTGTTTTTTAAGTTGCTCTATTAATACATTGAATATTCAGTACAAATCGAGTGGATTTTCCCACAGCACAAAATCTATGACCTGTAGTTTGGCTTCACATGTGTCTATCAGCTGAACCTCAGATTGCTAAATATAACAAAAACTAAATATACATCAATGTAATTAGCTACAATATCATTGCAGAAAGATCTCAAATAGTAGTGCAAGTTAACACAACATTTGATGTTTATAAAAGCTCATACGGTTCATAATGTTTATCCATTATTACAAGTTAAATCAAAAAATTAAAAATGTGTTAATGTAAAAAACTGACAGACTTTAATTCAATAAAAGGCATGGAAAACATGAAAATAAGTACGATTTATGAGTACACTTTACCTAAAACATAACAGCTTAGTTATGCTGCATTAAAAATATCATAAAAGACAACTTATATTTTTAAGGCATCCTCCCCATTCAATAGAAACTGATTATAAGCACTTCTGCACAATTTTGCAAAACTTTCATTGCATACCTGCCTATACACATAATAAAAACTAGACCACATATAGATCCATATAAAGTTTGATGGATAGCAGAGGCTTATCCATCAAACTTTAGTGAAGTGTTCAATGAATTAAAAAAAAGCAGCTTAGGCTATGTAATCACATAAGCATAAGGTGCATTCTATAAGAACAACTTTCCTTGACAGAAAATGAACTAATGTGAACTATGATTAGTCAGTTCACCTCCTATACACCCATAAGCACAAAGCCGAATACATTCAGCTCTTTGCAGTTTGAAACACGTATTAACACCATGCCAGTTCCCACAGTTACATACATGCCACTTTAAATACTTAAGATAGTATGAAAATAACCTTTCAAAGATTGAGTTGCTTTAAAATAACCAACTGATAATGGCACACCATTCAACGGCTATCTGCTCAACAGGCCCTTGACAAGAATTTCCTAATCAATATCAATTTGTATTTACATTACACACACAGAAAACCATGAAAACCTTTCAGCCAGTGTGAACCCCAAAATAAGTATAATATTTATAATTTGATGCAGTAACTGAAGGAAATACAACTAATTATGAAAAATCACTCAGATTTAAGGAAGTTTTGCAGCTTAACAAGTTTTGTTTGCTCAGAAGAATTGTACTATAGAAAAAACATGCCAGTTTAAACAGTCAAACATACTTTGACACCTTTTACATTAACCAATGCAAACTATTCTAATCTCAACTTTTAACACTAATCAAAGTCAACAGAGAATCTATTGACAAACTTGCCTAATAAATATAAATGATGACTTTCACTTATTTCAACATTTAAGTATCAAAATGCTATATGTGACAACACGTTATTTTAATAATAAAAAGTAATAAATCCTGATAAAAATAAATATTTTAAATAAAAATATAAAAGCATAGCTTTATTCTAATTAATAACTAAATAACTGAAAAATATGGGCCATTCCTTTATGGACATCGTTTCCATTATTTTCCTGTCTACCGTAGTAGGATTTGCGAGTTTGGGGGTTATTACAGTTAAAACTGCAATATCTGAAGTATATCTCAGTATATCTTCCTTACACAGAGTTTTTTGACTTATGTGAAGAAATGAATTGTACATGCAGACATGTTACGTTATGACTGCCTTTCTTCTGCGATTTAATAACATGGCTTTTCAAGAACAATATTGTAACTTTAAATGTTATCACCATTTACAAAAAAACAGTTGACTTTAAAAATGCAACTGAAGACATACAGAATCTTAACAATAGAAAAATTAAAAGTCTACAAGTAGTGATGACATTTTAAAGATAGTCAAGAATTAACTAGTGCTCTGGTTAACTAGTAATTATATGTTTCAAGGAAAACATTAATATGACTACAGTGACACTATGCAGAACCATCACCAAAAGCCTAGAACACATCAAGTCATCACTTATTAAAAAACCACCTACAAACATATTTTATCTGAAGATTTTAACATGCACAGCACACAGCCTCTGCTTTTGACCCTGTAATCGAAAGGTATGGGACAAGTATTACGCTGTTAATGCAGGTACTGACCAAGTTAATGGATAAAGCTCTAAGTTTTTCAAATGACTTTTAAATTTGGGATACGACTTCCAAGTAAGACTTTCAACATAAGGTTATAAGAAATGAAATTTGATGCAACTTACAATAGAAGAGAAACACGCCAATGTGACAATCAAATTTGCTGAAACAACCATGTATTTGGCATATATTTACAAAAAACACTCAATCGATTTCGAGGGCAGATCCTCTCAGTCCTGTACTTGCTGACATTTATATGCACTATTCTGAGGTAAAATTATTTTATAAACTATCTTTTCGTCTCTGGACTCGTTATGTAGATGACACTTTCGCACTTTTTGATGGTAATAAAGACGATTTATCTGAGATTTTATCTATTATAAATTCTATTGATCCAGCCATCCAATTCATTCTTGAAATTGAATCCAACAATTCCCTCCCTTTCCTTGATATTCTTATAATCCGCAATGAAATTATTTTAGCACTACTGTGTACAGTAAACCATTTGTAGTTTGTTTACCACCCCATGCTAAGTCATGCCACCCTGTTAAGCAAAAAATGGCTTCTTTTTACTATTATGTATATCGCGCACTCAAAGTTTGTTCCACAGAATCCTTGCTTACCAATGAACTTAATTATTTAAAAGCAGTTGCTATTGACCGAGGATTTTCTCCGGTGATCATTGATAAAGCTGTTAAAAAGTTTTCAGAGTCCCATTGTAGAAGACATTCCACTGTTAGAAATAATATTAATGACTTTGTCGTGCTTCAATTTTATCCTTCTGTCAGTTATAAGGTTGCACGAATTCTTCACAAATTCACTTTTCAGATCAGTTTCTCCCCTATCAATAAAATTCACAGTTCGACTCTAAAAGATTGCGTTTCTGACTTTAATTCTTGGGGAATTTATAGTATGTGGAATCAGTGTGGCTTGAGATATACAGGGTGCGTCATAAATTCGTGCAAAGTTAAAAAATTCGTAATAAAAGAAGAAATGCACGGAAAAATTTTCTGTTTGCGCCAATATGGTCAGAAAGACATTGGATTTTTTTCCATGTAAAAAAAAACATGTTTCCAAAAGTAACCGACAGAGGGCGCTCACACGTCATACTGAGATGTTTTATGCAAATCACGCAAACAGAAACAGACAAACAGATCACAATAACAAGACACTATGCAGCATGATTCTTGATGATTATTTTTGCCGATAGATGGCGTTGTCTCCTCGCACGTGGTTCTACCCGAGAGTATATAAAGCCGTTACTCAGCTTTCCTTTCCCTTTCTAGATTATTTGTTCTCCTGATGAGGAGGGACCTGTAGCTGCCCTCGAAATCGATTGAGTGTTTTTGTAAATGTACGCCAAATACAAGGTTGTTTCAGCGAATTTGACTGATGCAACTTGTTTGATGTTCAGTAAAAATATGCTTCTTGATGATTATTTTTGCCAATAGATGGCGTTGCCTCCTCGCGCATAGTTCTACCCGAGAGTATATAAAGCCGTTACTCAGCTTTCTTTTCCCTTTCTAAATATTTTGTTCTCCTGATGAGGAGGGACCTGTAGCTGCCCTCGAAATCGATTGAGTGTTTTTTGTAAATGTACGCCAAATACAAGGTTGTTTCAGCGAATTTGATTGATGCAACTTGTTTGATGTTCAGTAAAAATATGCTTCTTAAACATGGAAATCATTTCCTTCATCACGAGCAAAAGAATTCCAGTATAATTACAACAAATATGTAAAGAAAAATCATACTAAAGGTCTTTTTCTTTTTTTAACATTTAAGAATTTATTCCTGAGAAGACATCAAACAAGCAGCATTATCTCAGCATTTAACACTATTCACAGTTCCTTCATTTCACACAATCTGAGATAGGATGGCATGGAAAATGCTTTTTTCGTGAAAACTTATTTGCACATTGATTCCTAATCATTCCAGTTTGATAATTTCTAATTATCGGCACCATCACTGAAAAGCCTTGAAAAAATATTGAAAAGGCAATGTATTATGTTACCAAAATGTATTTATGTAGCAACCCATAATGTTGCCAAAAATTATGTGAATGGTAGATACGCACAGAGGCTTTTTTACAGAGCACAGAGGCCCCAAATGGCTTTTTACTTCCATAGTGTTACCGCATATTTTGAAACAATTTATGAGAATTTTAGTGCTTTAGCATAACAGTGGACTATATATTGCAGTTTTCATTGTCCTTGGCAAAATCATAGACTTAGCTTTCTGCGTGCATACAGCATAATGTACTTAAAGCCATAAGTGTGTACTTCTGACTTCTCATCCTGGCTGTTCACTTGCCTTAATCCCTTGTTATATTTATCTCTTTTCCACAGCTGCATTAAACTGCAGG
>KK121323.1:193225-247236 GCA_000611955.2 Stegodyphus mimosarum
AAAAAAAAAAAAAAAGACAGGCTACAAAGTTAACAATGAAGAAGAGTAGAAATTACTAGAAGACCTTAAAAATGACTCAACGAAAAAAATTAAAACAACTTCAGAACAGCAACAAAAGGTGATTGTGAAAAACATATCTTCAGAAATGCAAAATATAAGCAAAATGGGATAAGATGCAAAGTTTTCATGCAACAAAGTCACCTGATAAAGTGAGTTACAACAAATAAGACTGGGCAGTCACCTGATAAAGTGAGTTACAACAAATAACACTGGGCAGAGTAAGCACCTGGGGAAAGCTGAAGATTTCATGCCCCCTGCTGTTTAAAGATGGGAAATATTTCATTCTAAAATTTTGTAACATCAGTTTGGCTCTCCCTGGCTGCTACGTCCAGGAACAGATGTCCCCCTTGCCCCCCTCTAGCTATGCCCGACATTGGACAAATTTTCAGTGTGATGAGCAGTACTGAGTGGCGCTTAGAGCCAAAGAAATGATAAAAAGATCATTCAATTCTTCATTTGTTCATCAAAATTCATTCTTCTAGACACATTTTTATAAAAGGGAGTTGTGGATCCAAACAATAACATACTTTCCATTTATACATCTTCGTACACATACAGAAAAATTAAGGGTACTTTTCCATTATACGAGCCCCACAAAAAAACGCTTCGAAGATAGCATAAGTGTGATCAACTAAGTCATTTCAGTTTTATGAGTGAAATTGGGCAAATATTCATGTGTTATGATTTGCAGCCTTTTTTTAGAACTGCATGAAACATAACTTGATTAGATGATTTTCCTCACACACATTATTTGACTAAAAGCACTTTTAATGAGGGTAAAAGAAAATGGATTTCACAATCTGGTATTTCCCTAAAGATGAGGAAGATGCAGTCAAATTACTATAGGATAAAGAAATTGTTCACGGGTGAAGATTTCATTAGAAATAATCATGAAATGATATTGTGTTTTACCAATTACAATACAGCAAAATGGCATTGCTATAGTTCGACCGCTTTATCCGTGACCACGAGCGCAAACACGCATGCGCTATTCGAACCAAATTATTCTCAAAATATAGTGGAAGGATGGGGACTTTCTTTCCTTCCAGCATTTGTCTTTCCACAGAAGAGAAGACTTTCACGTGACCTTTAACGTCGCAGCAAGTAATATCACCCCTTTTGGACGAGTCTATGTGTTTTGGCAAAATGCCAGCTAGGGTTGTGTTTGAGACGGTCGAACTGAATTGAGAGATATTGATTGGTTGAGAATAATTTGGTCCTTAAGATCTTGGTGAGAAGAACAGCTACCAGATCTCGCACTTGGTTTGAAGGATCACGTCTAAATTTCCTTACAGCTGTAAAATTTATCTACTTTGGTGCCATGAACTGACCTCAATTGAGTTTTGTAATATGCAATTAAAAATTAACCATACAGTCATTCACAGGAACAATTATATGCAAGAGGTTTACGCTTACACGCTGTTATATAGACCTGAAGTTAAAACTGGTAAAAATAACAAAATAGTAGAGACTGATGAAGTCTTTTTACGAGAAGAAAGTGTAACGGATGTGTTCTTCCTCCACAGAGGGTTTTTGGAAGCATATGCTGAGAACAGAAGAATGTATTCTTGTAGACATTTTAGATCGCTCAGCTAAAGCTTTACTTGGTACAACTGAAAAAATGTCCCAAATGGTAGTACAGTTTTTTCTGATTGCTGGAAAACATTTTAAAATAGAGGATTTGAAAGAAGCATGTTATGATCACCTCACAGTTAATCACAGATACAATTTCATACACCGAAACAACGGATGTCATACGCAAACAGTTGAAAGAATGTAGGGCCAAAGTAGCTTAGTAAATGCCAATGTGACATCTCGCACTACCATCTTAAATCGCACTTACTGGAGTTAATGTGATGACAATTACATAAAAAAATTAAAGTTTTCCCAAAATGTTGCAAGAATCTCTAAATTTATGGCCCCAGTCCAAATCTAAATTGTATTTCATTTACAATGCATTTAAAATTTATTTTTTACACTAAAATAAAATATGGTGCAACTAATATTAATTACTGGTCACAAACTAAAAATACCCTCTTCATGTCAATCACCAATTACTGAAAACACAACATAAAATAAAAATATGCAAAAGATATGAATATTTAGCTTTCTAAATATCGTTTAGATATCATTAGAGCAATTTCCTGCCCTTTAGATCATAAGAGTGATTTCATTAAATGAAATAATTTAATGACCGTAATATATATCTCATGACCAACTAAGATAAAATCAAACTGCTTGGACTATCAAAAAACAAGCAGAATCAATGAAAATGAAATAACCATTATAATAGAATTTAGACCATTTTACACATCATTACCATATACATTAAAAGCCTGTGACCATGGAAAAATGTTTATCCACATTTTGAGATAACAAAATGAAACAAAGAGCTCTATATGGGCCGATATAAGAAATAAAATTCCCAGAAATAAAAAATGTTTTAAATTAGTTATCACTAGGTATGATTGACTAACTTTTATTTCTAATGAAAAAGTTTGGTTTATTTAGGTTTAAAGCTTATAATGCTTATCTGAGAAAAAATCGGCATTCTGGAGAGAACTTTTTACGATTAGTAAAACTAATAAATATTACATTTGTGTAAATAAAATAATCAAAAACAGTTCCAGAAAACTAAATTTGCATACTCAGTTTTTTTTTAATCCTTTTAAATGTTTCAGAACTGAATTATCTTATATCTTCTAGAAAAGATCATGTTAGGCGGTTGTTTTACATACAGAGTGAATCAATCATGCATTCAGAACCCACAGCAGAGGAATTTTCAGAGTTCATGCATGAGTTCAAAAAGGTATTAATCAATGAAACCTAATTTCATGGATCGTTTTCATTGATTCAAATTTAAGTGCTCAATATTAAGCTCATACACTACAGTAAAAAATTTCATAACTTATGTCTAAGTTTATGGCACTCGAATTCATACACATAATTTTTCTACTTCACTGTTATAAAACTGTCATAATTTTAACAGAAAAATATTTGACAAGTGATAAATACATTAAACCAGCAAAAATTTTACAAAATCCTTTGATGAAATCATGAAAATGAATTGTATGTAACAGACACCAAGCAAATAATGTTCAAAACTAATGTCCACTGCTCATATGATGTAGAACACACAATTTTGAAATAAATTTACTAATTTGCTAAATTTGCAGAACTACAGAAACGGAAATTCAAACAATGGGCTTTTTCCGCCATATTTTTACATAGGAACTCAGTTGAATAAAGATCAAATTAGAAAAAAGACATACCTATTGTTATAAATGAAGATTACAAAAAAGGAGAGCATGTAATGAAAACATAATAAAAAGATATCTAAGAGAAATGTTTAATTATTTGCCTCTGCTACCAAAGTCTACAATTTTCATCAACTTAACGAAAGATAGGTTTAATTCTCATTAAATCAGATGCTGATCGGCTTTCAAAAAAATGGCATAAATAGTATGAAATTATTCTTACATACAAAGAACAGAGGGTAAAGAAATTCTTTATGATAAGGAATAGAAATCCGAGTTTCTCCGACAAATTTGATCTCATGAAGTATTTTTGAAAGAAAATTTCCTTACATTTAAATATTGATGAAAATACGTAAAATTTCCAAGCAATATTTCAAAGAAAAGACAAATTTATTATTAATAATTAAGAAGCTTCTAGAATTTTTGGTTTGCCTCACACAAATCATTCATAACACACTATATTAAAATATCCCAGCATGCATCATACATAAATTTATATTAAATTGACAAAACTTAATAAAATTCTTAAAAGTATAAAACATTTTTTTTAATTATTTGTATAAAATTTCTACATCATAACCCAAGTTAAATAATTGTATATATTTAAAAGTATATTATTTCATAATGAAGCATGCAACATTATTTAAACATATGCTAAGACATTTGTGATATAAACATACTGATAAGAATCAAAATATAATTTGAATTTTCTTAAGTATCAGAAATATTAAAACACTAAAATTACATATCATAACAAAGGCTGTATTAATATGTTACACTGAAAAGTTTTTTTTTTTTGGCCAAATTGAATGTGCATGAACTGCTACATTTTTAAATAAAGTAATATTGTGAACACAGGCTTACCAAAGCACTTTTGCCGACACCTCCACTGCCTAATACTACAATTTTGTATTCTCGCATAGTGGGCGTGGTGAAAACTTATTTCAATACCTAAAAAATTAAACAATTAGCTATACATCCACATACCAGAAAGATTAATTTTAAACTGTAGTGGCACATATAGCATAATACATACATTACTTAAGCCATATAAGCTATGTTAATCAAATTTCATACCTCATAATGCAACTGCAAAATAACACTGCCTTGAGCACCATAAAAATGCAACTGTTAAAGAAAGTTCGTTTAAAAGCGGACTAATAATAAGTAGGTGTGGTTCCATGAAAGATGGAAACCACCCCGTATCACACATACATCCTGTGGCATTTTGGAAATGTAATCATCGTTCTCAAACACTTAAGATAACCCATGAGAATATTTATTAATGTGCATATGGTGAATGAATTAAAAATGCAATAACAGGATTAAAATATTATGTGCAATATATTTTGCAAGCTACGTGCAAAATGAAAGGTTTTCTTGCTGTTCTAACACAGAGATAAAAATAGAGCGAACGCAGAATGAAGAAAAATACTACAACATGTTTTTAAGAGACATTATCTAGAAATAAGATTAAGTTCATGATACAGACCAAATGACTAGCAGAATTCTTTTTAAAATAAGCTTGAGATGTCAATCATGTGTGTTAGTCAGCTGTAAAAAAATTCCTTTTCGCCGCAAGCACACTTGTAAAGAACAAAGATACGATAATGCTTGAGCTAAATATATAGGAAACAAATCAATTTCAAAATCATAATTAATGCAAACCTGTTTAAATTTCAACTTACCCACAAGAAGAAAAAAACTCTAAAAAAAAGTCAATGCGATAATCAGCCTCACCGTAGATGGGCGATGGCTACTTCACTTCCGTAAATGGTGACGTAACTAGTGATTCCGGATGTGGAAAAAATTTGTAACTAACTAAAAATTATAAATTAATTAACTTTCTATATTTAAATACAATAATATATCTTTTAAAAATAAAACACAGATCATATGATTAAACTTAACATAATTCTTAGTTTTGGCAAATCGGTTTGTAGCTGCAACATTTTTGTCATAAAACACAAAGCAAGCAAGAATGAAGCGATTTAAATTAATAATTCAAATTGTAAAAATGAACCAATATTACACATCAATGTATTTACCATTATTTGAAGCTTATTCAGCTTGTAACACTCGACCATTTTGAATTAAATTGTTTGCATTTAATAATAATTATTAACTTTCATTAATGATCAGTTAAGGAAAATTTCTGAAAGTATTGCAAACTTTTAAGCTTTTAGAGACAAAATACGAATTGTACTGAAGTAGCAAATAAGAATTTATTTAAATCATTTCTATTTTAAAATGACATTTGTATGTTTGCATTATAGGTGGCAGCACTTACTATCCAATTCGGTCATTTCTTCTCTTGGAATTTTTGGAAACTAAAATTTTCAGAAATTAGCATATTATAAAAGTTTAAAATCCTGGTATTTGAAAAAAAAATGGCTGATTATTTCACTAGGGGCTGCTCATCAGCACATCAGTAACTGCAGGAACAGATATGAGTTATCGGTTCCTTTCTCCCACAACCAACTATTGAGAATTTAAATTATTACAGATATTGAATTTTTTTTAATAAATAAAATACAAAAGCTAAAGAAACTTGCAAATAAATAACTTTCTAACGGTAAATTAATCTTCCAAAAGTCTTCCAAATTTGAAAATGCACTTTTATTTCTCTTTAAAAGACAAGCAGAAAGAAACTGTATAAAAGGACGTTGGTCGGTAAACGTCATTATTACTGGTTGCTTTTGATCATTGTTTTGGGTAACAATAATATTCCTGAGTAGAATGGTGAAACTTCGGAGTACCGAGATGAAATTACCTTACCTCCATCGAAGAATATCCTCTTTCGAATTTATCAAGGCGTACTAAAAAAGAAGATTCTAACAGTGATTATAAAAGTCCTGAAGTTGAAGAAATATAGTAATATTTGCAAGAAAAGTCCAGAAATTAGTCGTGGCTCTCGAGCTGAAGACGCCAGAATACGACGCATGGCATGTAAGGCAGTTAATAAAACTAAGAAAAATACACATACAAACGAAAACTACGAATACATAAGCTATGAGTAAATACAAAGCTAACAAATTTCCCACAGGCTGAAAATTAATGCAGATATACTCTCAGCACAATATCACACACACTTAGTTTCCATTTACACCAAATAAATTTTCGCTAAATATGTCCCTTAGAATGTTAAATAGCATAGCAATTTTGTCAATAGGAATGAGACAGCGCGAACCTCCTTCGTGCAGCCAGTGATTGCGTTAATTACATCGAATACGGAATAGTCACTGAAAATCTTATTAGTCCAAAGGGATTTAGTCCCGAAGGACTATTACTTTCGTTTTGCGATTTTGCGTGTATTCACTCTGAATGCCCGATTCACTTTTCAAATTGTTGCCACTAAATGTTATCGCTCTGCATTAAATTTTAAAAAATGAAAAATCTGCATAAATGTATGCATGTTTCTCGCATTGTGATAAAACCTAGAGCCATCGAATTTTGAATGACGTAATCCTACTGCGAATATGGGCATCTGGAAGCCCTAATTTTGAATTTGAAATTTGCTTTATTATCGATTTTATGTTTCGTAACATTTCAACGAATTTCTGATTAACAAACTAAATGATTTCAAAGCGAGCAATGGCAACACTGTACGGAAAAAGAAAAACATTTTTATCTCCAGCGCACGAGACTTACGGAAATTCTAAAGATATGTTCATTTTAAAATGATTTTGCGATATTGATTTTGAACTGAATTTTATGGTTTGAGTACGTAGTACATGATATTTAATAAAAAAAGGTAGCACACGAAACGTTAAAAAAAACGCGCCTTTGGACGTAATTTAAAATCTGAAATCTTTCAGATTTTTTAGTTTTTTTTTATTTTGTGAATGATCTTTATAAAATCTGCGAAAGCTACGGCGATGTTATTTGTAGAATTTTTCTTTTCAACATTTCTATTTTTTGTTTTATCTGCTCTTTCAAACGGTGGCAATGAAGTCTGGTCATTTACATTAATGGTTTTATTAGATTTATTTGTATTCGCTTCACTACTGCGGCAACCCTTAAAAGTGGTAGATATTTCAGAATTAGGAATTTCTTCTTCATTGCTGGCGGAATTATGTCCTCCACTTGGCTTAGATAGAGTTTCATAAATATCTTATTAGTATAATGTATCTAACACTCCTCGGAGTCAGTTTACACCTGACCAAAGAGGGGAAGAAATACTGCCAGTTGTGGCACAGAGCCACACCACCATTGTACTTATTATGGTTCAACTTTAACATCAAAACAGAGAAAGTTACTGATATCATAAATTTTCTCAGTTTCCGAGGCAGTGGTTAGGTGAATCTGTAATAGAGGCAGTGCTGTCCTAGTTTTAAAGCTATACATTTTATTAACCTCAATGATGTTGAATCCAAGGTAATCAGCTCTTCTTTTCTTTCGTCCGTGATGTAGTCGGTCCGAAAAACTACTTTCACTGGCTTTACTTTTTTGACATGTAATACGTAATGTTGGATACTATTATCTTCCATGTATCTAGTGATCTCCCGGCGACGGTCAACGTAAGTGGTAACAATTTTAAGAAATCTCCAGAAATTCCGACAGTAAAAGTCACATTTAGTTTCTCATTGAGTTTTTTGACAATTTTTTTGACAAAGTTATTGAATTTAATTGGAGGAATAACCATAATCTGTATAATCTTTGGCTTGACTAAATCGCTTCCCAGAGGACGTTTTCAGAATTTTCACCATCAATAATTTCAAGACAAACAGCATTCGTATTAACATTATTTTCACTATTATCAAGAGTTGCGAATTTGTTGAAGGTTTTAACATCCACATTATTCCTAAGGATTTTGAATGTCCGGGCGGTCTTGAGAGGGGAAGGAAATCTGTCCGAGCACGAGGTTTTTTTCAGTCACGTATTTTTCGAACTAACCTTGGTTTCAGTAGAGGAGTTAAATTTACCTACATCAACACCATATTTGACAATACAAAAAAAAATACACATTTAGGTGTACCAGGTTCATTAGCACGAGCAGAAATAAAAAAATGTTTCTTAACATTATCAACAGATACTTTGCCTAGTATACTTCCTTACCATTAGAATTAGTTACATTAACATTAACTACATTAAAATCAACAACAGAATTATTACGTGCGCTATAATTTTCCCACTTCCCTTTCAAATTGTTTAATTTGGTTTCCATATTCTTAATTTACCAACAACAAAAAAGAATTGTGAAGGAAATGTCTTGAGTATAGAATCTTATCTTGAGAGGAAAAAGTAGGAAGAAAAGATGATTTTAGTTACTTTAACCTTGAAATTTTGGAAATGGTGTAAAGTTTTTAATGTAACGACATTACCCTAACAAAGCAGTAGAATGTTAGCATTAAGCATTTTTAGTGGCAAAACCAGTGTCATCAATGTTTCACCTTAAAAATAATTAAAACGAAGACAGCAATAAATCCCATTTGCAAATTTTCAGTGAAACGGTGGTCCATTGAGTCTCAAAAAACACAGATTGGGGACAAAGAAAATGTTTAAGAAGCCCCAGGAAGATAGTCACCTGGTGATTTTATGGGAGGAACTCCTCATATAAACAGCATACAGATAATAATTTTAATAGTTTTCCTCACCAATTTTATGTCGATTATTATCCCTTTGAAAGGTGTACGTTTTCGCCCATTTTATCTATTTAGTACTGCATTTAACACTTTTTCATGGATTTATTGATTTCTGTTGATCTTTTTTATATGAATTTGAGCACAAAGTACTGTTGCACTGTTTTAATGATCAATCGCCTATGGTCTAGAAACGGATTAATCCATTTTACATTAATTCTTACGGGGAACGTAGCTCTGATTTACTAACATTTTATATGATGAACGGCTTTCCAGAATGAATAACATTTGTAAACCGAAGTTTCACTATACTATGCAAAAATTCCTCCGTGTGATAAACGCTTATAGAGACGCATGCTCGACATGGAGCCCGTTTCAAGAAGGCTTCCTGAAAAGCTGAGTATTAAGCCCATTGCCATATAACAGGCATGGTCGCGAGCTATTGTTAAGTGTTTAATTCCCATTTTATCTAATATTGTTATTCCAGATACAGTTCTTTCACCTTAATCATCAAAACTTCATATAAATAATGTTGCATCAAGCAATGAGAGATCAACAAAGCACACACGTCTCTCTTCAAAGTTTCTGTCAAAATCGGCATATTGATATTGGTGAAATCGCTTTAACTTGTGATATTTCCTAATAGTTTTCAATTTCTTGTTTGATGATCTTCTTTCTTTATACCTCTCACTAGCTTAGAGGCATTTTGCTGCACTGGGTTATAGGGGCTAAGTTAGAGTCCCCGGTAAATACTGTACTAGTTTAGAAGCATTTTGTTGCCCGGCATATCTAAACCTTTTCATCGCTTAGTACTGCCGCTCTACATATGCACTGATTGTCCCAGCTGTAATGCGAGCATTACACTTCTTTTAATATGTTGATAAATTTTGGGCTTCCTAATTTTCGATCATCATGTACGTCTTACACGTCCTTTATGAAAGTTTAGTAGCCAAACGAAAAGATGAACAATGATTCACTACTTGATCACTACAAATTGCAGGCAAGAATGAGAAATTTTGTTCCCGTAAACGTTTATTTTTAAAGTCTGAGCTTTTATTTTCTAAAGTATTCTCTGCCTACAGACTCCATTTCAAACTCCATTTGAGATTTATTTTGTAAATTGTACGACTTTAATAGTGGCAACTATTTATTTACAAGGAAGACAAAAGTGATTTATGTCACCATGTTTTACAATCCTTCAATATAGTCGGCAGTATTGTGTACAACCCGTTTCCAACGATGTGGAAGTCGCAGAATACCTGTAGCAGCGCCTGTTTTGCTGATAGTTTGAATGGACCGGTCTAGTGCCGCAAGAATCTCAGGAACAGTTTGGAAGCGAGTGCCACGAAGTGGTTCCTTCATCTTAGGAATTAAGTCATACTCACAAGGGCTTAGATCTGGAAAGTATGGTGGATGGTAAAGCACTTCCCAGTCCCATCGCTTGAACAAATCAGTCACAGCTTGCCCTGCATGCGGCCGAGCATTGTCATGCAAAATGAGAGGAGCGTTCTGCAGAAAGTGTCGCCGTTTTTTTCTCAAAGCTGGTCGGAGATTGTGCTCTAAAAATGAGCAGTAATACTGCGCAGTGACGGTCTGCTGTGGGGGAACGGTATGCGTTAGGATGACACCATCACAGTCGTACACGAGAATCACCATAACTTTCACATTGCTGGAGTTCTGACGAAATTTCGAACGTCGTGGTGACCCGTGATGACGCCATTCGTTTGATTGGCGTTTCAGTTCTGGCTGTTACGATCGGGCCCAAGTCTCATCCAGCGTAATGATACGGCGTATAAAAGCATCTCCTTCGCGCTCATAGCGCTCCAGGGGGGTTCGGGCAGCATCGTATCGTAGCCATTTCTGCATTTCCTTCAATTGATGTGGAACCCATCGTGAAGCAATTTTTCTCATGGACAGGCGTTCCTTCAGAATATGCAGCACAGCCGTATGCGCTAATCCTGTTTGTCCGGCCAGCTGACGAATAGTTTGGCGGCGATCACTGTCCATTCGTGCGGCAACAGCTTGCACGTCTGCATCGCTGACACTCGGACGACCTAGCCGCAGCATGTCTGCCATGTTTTGGCGTCCTTCATTGAATGCTTTCACCCATCTCGCTACGGTTCTGTAAGGCAATGCTGATTCCCCGCAAGCCTCTTGAAGCCTTTGATGACACTGTCGTGCTGTACGACCTCTGGCACATTCAATTTTTATCCAACATCGCTGTTCTTGTTTTGAAAACATCCTGACAACACTTACTTTAGACCGCGGGCTAATACAAGAATCCGTTCTTCGCGTCACTCCGCACGCGCGTGACGTAGGCAGGACGAGTCTTTTTGCTGAGAGGTAAGGTAGGTATGTAGTTATGTGTGGTATACGCGATATTCTTTGGTTTTGTTTTCTATGTTTAACCAAGATAATTTGTTTTCTACTTAGATTTTCACTATGTAAATTCATTTTTATTGCTATTGGATGCCAGATTAGCACACTCTAGATTCTGATTGGACGAAGCATAGCTCCACCCGTCAGATAGACAGAAGATGTTACTGCGCCAAGCCGGCAGTCAGAGACGAGACGGAAAGGAGGACGGACGCATGGGATGCCTCACCATCGACATTGCTTATCTTAAGATATGCCACTACATCGCTTTATTGCTATTTTCAACGCTATTTTGCTACTCAACAAAGATATGCCTCACTCTTTCAGTGATGCCTGCTTTCGTATTGCCGCAACGGAACTTACAGCACATACGTGCAGAAGTATTTCCTGAATTATCGTGGATGAAACTTTTACTATTAGGAACCAGTAAGGATAATAATAGATGGGCAAAGACCTCCGGGTCGTACACCCATTATACGAGTGACGACCTAAGACCTAAGACCTGGTTTTGTTGCGTAGCGTTTTTCCAGCTGTGTTGCCACTATTAAAGTTCCAACCCTTGTATTACATAAGCGTTAGGCGGATAATTTATATTAAAGTTTCTTCTGAGTTATTTTAGTTAGAAGTTCAAGCGAGATAGTAAGTGATTTGACAGCCTTTATGGGTCCATTAGAATATGGTGGATCCGTACACCTATTTGGCAAGAGCTTAGGAACTAAACTATTGTGCGAACGTCTGCCGTGTTACAAAAGGCCTCCACATCGAACTTCTGTGCATGTCCATAGGAATGTGAACAGTTACGCGTTTATGTTATATCTGCAGTTGCGAAATGAATTCATTATAGTAGGGACGGGTGTCTTTTCTTTCTGCAAACAATCCAATTAAAATACAGCTCAAAACTAAATAGCTAGATTGAAGAGTTCAACTGATAGACATATGTAATACGTGCTCAACGAAGCGTTTATTAGCGACAGATTTTGTATATTCAGAATTATCTTAAAGAACCAAGAGGTTAATTCGAGAATTTTCAATGATGCGCATGAACTTCGTTATCTATGCCCAAAATTGTCAGGACAATTCTAGAGATAGTTTCCAGAATTTTCAATGATGCACAGTGTACTGATTACTAAAACGTTCTGGCAGATTGGATGCCACTGTATCAGTCGGGCAGTTATGAGAGCTACTGATTATTCAAATACTACTCAAATTGCAATCATATTCTTTTTTTGGCAAATTCTTCTATATTGAGCATCAGTAAAAGTAGTTATTCCAAAGTTTGGGGAAAAAATTGTTTAACGATTTCTTAGGTTAGGATCCAAGATTCGAATGATCTCAGTATATTGGTATTTATGTTAATTGTAGAAACAAAATTACTTTTTAAGCAAAAACCTACAAGTTAATAGCTTACTTTTAAATAAATATTCTTTCTCGAATAAAAGTGTCTGTGCAGTGCGCGTTGATGTGTGTCATTCAATTTATCCTTTCTAAAAGACTGCTCATGAGTTTAAAAAACACTAAATTTTCTTTAAAATAATTATTTGTAATTTACTCTAAGATGCCCAGTACAAGAGTTACAAATTTTTATTTTCTTGAGACCTAACTTTTCGGAACACAAAATAGTAGATACAAGACGCATTTATTATTGAAGAAGTCAAACAATAAGAATCAGCGTTATATTAATAAATTTTCCAGGTCTAGTTTCGATGGTTACCATCTTGTTGTTTGACTTTTCCAACAATCATTATTCGACGTGATGTTTTAACTTAAATTGTATGATGTACTTATTCACATTTATATTTAATCAAGTTAATCACGTATTCATTCATTTACATCAAACATTTCTTTATATTCAAAAGTCTCAATACTTTTGAAACGATATAAATTTGGACTTGCGGCTCTCTAACGTTCATAAAATCTATCATCCGGCTCCCGTCATCTTGAAGTTTGGCCATCCCTGTTATATAATATTTACGCTTATCAGGACTTAGTGCTCTGAGCATACTTTTAGGAAGGATAGTAAATTCTGTAAAGGGTTCTTATCCTTACGTTCTAAGTCCTGAACTGGAACAGGGAGCGGAAGGTACGCTATGTTCTGATGTAACTGCTGGGCTGGAGAATAACTGCACGTGAAGGGATTTGAAATCCTCTTTTATTCACTCACTATTAAATACAAACCTCCCAATTCGGGAGAGATACAGAACGTAACAGACCACACTTTGGTCGAACTTAACAATCAAATAAATTTAAATAAATTAAAATGGAACTTAAATTAAATTTTGCTTCGCAGAGCAATTCGCGGAAGTTGGCCTCTATCTAAAAGGGTGCGTAGCAAGATATACTAAATACTACCGCACTTTAATTTATTTTACAATGCAATCACGTAGTAAGCACTATGGCTTATAAATTTAAACTGCTAGCTGGTCAGGCGAACGTTGAGCAGCGTGACCGTGATCTGAGGCAAAGCTCTCACACACCGAGAGGTTTCTACCTCTGGCTTAAATAGTGCTTGGCTGAACTTCAAAAATTAGCATAAGCTAAAAACGCGCGCTTCTTCTGACAGGAAGTTGAAGCAGAGAGGAGATAGAAAAGATTTAAATTAAAATAAACTTGGTTAGTTTAACTAAAACCTTACAAACTTCCCGCCAGAATTGCGATAGTTAAACTACTTTGGTCCAAACGGACCATGTTGAAAACTAGCAATTCTAAATAGTCGAAAATTTCACTGTTCTAAACTTAGGCCAACTCTTACAAGGCAATATATGTTTGTGTAAAATACAGACGAAATTTTCTGGAACAACAATCTTCAACATTTTTTTTTTCAAGTCTTATTCTTCAAACAGTCTTACTCCTTCCAGCAAAATCTGGAAGGAAAACAACTTTAGTATGACATAATAACAGAATAATTCTAAGTGGTACAAATCCTTATATTTTTTTTTCTGTGTAATTTTGCACACACACATTATCATTCAAGCACAATTAAATTCTTCCCCCGTATGCTCTCTCACCGGTGTTGGATGTAAAGCAAACCGCCATTGCGGGTTTTTATGTGTTCGGGGGTGTTCAACTCTTCCACCTACAATCGACTAACATTAGTTAGAACTTGACATACGAGACCTGAAAAAAACGCCCTATAACCAGCTAATCCTAAGGTTCTCACTAGCTTTATGTCTAACACTTTAAGTGTATTTGGTGGAGAGCCTAATTAACACTTGCATTCTAAAATAGTCAATCTTTAACTTTTCATGCATACAAATTCGCAGTTTGCACACAACATTCACATTAATATTGCACTTAACGTGCATTGCTAGCATAATATTATTTGTTACATTTCATAACACATTAACAATTTCATAGCAATCCTGAAATGCAAATAGAGGTTAAATTTCTAAGCTTACAGAAATATAGGTTAAATTTCTAAGCTTACAGCAAGTGCTTCCTATTCCTTTCTCAAGGTACTTTCTTGAAATATCAAATTACATTGAATTAATAGTCTACAGACTAAATCGTGTTTTTCAATTTTCCGAATTTTCATTCTAGACATTTTACAAGTCTTTAGACAAAGCGTCATACAAAATCATTTAGTTAACATATTCTTTTCAGCAATTCATTGCTTTTACAGAATTAATCTATTTACAAAACATTAAGTGATTTTAAATCTTTGAAAATTACAATTTCTTTTAACAAAACATTTTACTTTCCATATGAGGACTTATCGCTCACTTGGCGTAAAAGTCAACCTCGCTTGAGGTAAAATCAGCCCTGCAACTTGCAGTATACTCAAAAATTAACTAAACTTTTGAATACGAAATTGTACTTATCTTATTATGATCGTCCATCCTTTTCTTGGCCCAATCTTTAAAACTTGAGTAAGTTGTGGCCTGGTTCAGTTTCCTCGTTTTTCGTTGTTCTTTCGGAGCCTGCTCGTCTCTTTTTCTTTTGAAATTCCGTCGTTGTATCCTCGGCAATTTCCTTTGTAGAGGAGGTTGCTCCGCTGGACGTTTGGTGGACTGGGCCCTTCTCTCCTGGGCCCTTGCTCGTTGCTTGTCCTGGTTCCTGCTGTATTCGGGAAGTTGATTCTCAGGCTGCAATCGACGTTTCTTGCTTCTCAGGCACCTGTCCGATGATTCCACAGTTCTTTTGGATACATTGGGCTTCCCTTGCCCATTCTGCTTTCTTCTCTTGGTGCGCTCGTAATTCCGTTCGTAGATTTGTTCACCTGCATCGTGAGACTTTCTTTTGAAACCACCTTTTTGGTTCTTATTTCTTTGTTGGGGGGGAGCTTTCTTCTTCTGACATTTCGATGCCGTTGTAGCTGGTTCCTGCTGTTTTTGCTGACGTATATCTTCCTGGCTAGTCGATTGCCTCGGATCCTGAAACGAATCTTTAA
Source organism: Stegodyphus mimosarum (assembly GCA_000611955.2). Taxonomy (NCBI): domain Eukaryota; kingdom Metazoa; phylum Arthropoda; class Arachnida; order Araneae; family Eresidae; genus Stegodyphus; species Stegodyphus mimosarum. Next base: position 208,888 of record KK121323.1, read on the forward strand.
ATACAGCCATTTTGCTGCGATTATAGAACGGTTTTATTTGGTCCACATTCGCTTTGAGCGTTTGACCATCATTTCTTTTTAATATAACCACTGCCCCCGTAATTTGTTCAATTGTGAACGGGCCTTCAAAACGCGGAAAAAATTTCCCCACCTTTTCCTCTGGGGCATTTGACAAGTTGTGTTTAATCTTCAACACTTCATCTCCCACATTGTACTTGACCTCTCTTCTTTTTAGGTCATAGTACAATTTCTGTTTTCTTTGGGCCATTTCTATATTTTCCGTCGCTTCCCGTATTAACTTTTGTATATCACTCATTTTAAATTCTTCTGCCCTTTCCTGTACAAAGAACAGTTTATCTAGGGGGGTCAAGATCTTTCTTCCTAAGAAGAGTTCAGCGGGTGTTTTTTGTGTAGTATCGTGTTTGGCGGTCCTAAGTGCAAATGCAAATTCATTTATATGGCTATCCCAGGTAGAGTGATAGTTTTTCACATAACTACGAATTATTTTCACTACATTTCTATTCACCCGTTCCGCTATGTTTGACTGCGGACGATACGGGACCATCTTTAGATGACGTATGCCCAGTTTTGCACACATTTCCTCAAACATTTTACTAACAAACTGAGGACCATTGTCTGAAATAACTTTTAGGGGCGCCCCGTATTTTAAAATATACTTATTTAGAATTGAATCTACTACAATTTTTGCAGACGCGCGTTTTAACGGAATTAACTCTAACCATTTGCTAAAATGATCCACTATAACTAAAAGATATCGGCTTTTATTAACTTTACTTCGAGGGTAAGGTCCAAGTAAATCGATGCCTATTATTTGATTTGGGAATTCTGATTTAATACTATTTAGGAACCCGGCCGGGCGGAAATTAACATAATTATTTAATTGACATGTTGGGCACGACTGGACATACGCCCTAGTAAACTTTTGCAGTTCTGGAAAGAAAACTGCCTCGCGAACTCTCTGAACAGTTTTTCTTATACCTAAATGAGCCGAAATGGCACAATCATGCAACTCTTCTAATACATTCAACCTCATGCTAGCTGGGATAACCGGTCTATATTCATGATTCTCATTAGTAGCTTTCGTATAGAATAACAGTCCGTCAATTAATTCGTAATTTTCGGCCCTATTTCTTATCGGCACAATATCCGGATGATTGAAATTCTCAGGGTCGGCCAAATAATTGTATATATTTTTGAACTCCGGATCTTTTTTGAGTTCGGCTATTACTGTTTCACGAGAATCTAATACTTTGGATGTTAACATGGCTATCTTAATTACACTTCCATTTTCATCTAAGTTAATTCTGCTTAAAGCATCTGCCACAACATTTTCCTTTCCCGGCGTATGTTTAATTATTAGGTTATATTCCTGTAATTTGAGAGCCCACCTTATTAATCTGGGTGATAAATTTTTTCCAGAATAGAGTCTAGTGACCGCCGCGTGGTCGGTATATACAGTTACTGGAGAACTTCCAAAGAACACACGAAATTTCTGTACTGATGCTAACACTGCGAGAGTTTCTCTCTCTGTTGCGGAATAGTTTCTTTGGGTTTCATTTAATGTTCGGCTGAAAAAAGCCACGGGCTGACCATTTTGGGAAAGCACTGCACCAATCGCGAAATCTGAAGCGTCCGCTGAAATCTCTAATCCTTTATCCCCTTCTGGAAATTTTAAGACGGGAGCTTGAGTCAATGCGTCTTTCAATTTTTGAAACGCCAAGTTGGCTTCTGCTGACCACGAAAACCTAGCTTTTTTTCTTTTCAACTTTAGCAGTGGCTCAGCTATTTTTGCAAAGTCTTTAATGAAAGCCCGGTAATATGAACACATCCCGAGAAACGACGATAATTTCTTCGCTGTTTTAGGAACAGGATAATTTCTAATGGCTACTATTTTTGACTGATCCGTTTCGATTCCCTTTTGGGAAATTTTAAATCCTAAATAACGTAACTCTTTTGCGGCAAATTTACATTTAGACGCATTTATCTTTAAACCAGCTTCGTTTAACAATGAAAATACTTTTCTTAAATCTTGTAAGTGTTGTTCTAGAGTACTACTCGTAATTATAATATCGTCTAAATATATGAAAGTGCTTTTACCAAGGACTGGTCTTAAGACGATGTCCATACATCTTTGGAACGTTGCCGGCGCGCCGGATAATCCGAACGGCATTCTAAGAAATGCGTACGTACCAGATTTCGTTATGAACGCGGTTTTGTGTACGTCCTCGGGTTTTACCCCAATCTGAAAATAGCCACTCGTGAGATCTAATGTAGTCATGTATTTTGTAGACGAAATATTTCGAATAATTTCTTCAATTATCGGCAACGGATATACAGGATATTTTGTAACTGAATTTAACTTGCGATAATCTATAGCAAAACGCCACCGCTTCGGGTGCGTAATCGGGTAATCATTATTTTTCTTACACAGGACAACGGGGCTAGCATAACTGCTAGAAATTGGCGTGATGATTTTATTCTTTAACATCTCTTTAATATGATGTTCAATTATTTCTTCTTTTGTCCTATCATATCTATATGGCTTTTGCCTAACTGGCTGAGCGTCCCCCGTGTCAATGTCGTGGTTCACCACCTGCGTAAAGCCTGGTACATCACTAAATAAATTCGCAAAGTGACTTACCAGACCTTGGATTTTCTCTTTTTCCTCTGCTTGTAAATGTTCCAAGTCCAGCTGCGGGGGCTTATCATTCTTCGCTTCAATTGGCTTCATATTTAATGTTAGTTCTCCCCCCTTGAAATCAATTTTTGCTTCTGCCAAACTAAAAAAGTCCACACCTAGAATAATACAAGTCTGCAGGTTACGCACAATATAAAACAGGATTCTTACCTGTTCGTTGTTGATACGCACGAACAATGGTACTTTTCCTAAACAGCTACATTTTTCTCCTTGGGCCGCTATGACATCCGTGTCTCTTGCACTAAAAATTCTGTAACGTCGAAAGTGCTTCTTAAAGAATCTTTCCGATACGAAGCTGCTTTGGGCTCCTGTATCCAAGAGGGCTGTCGCCGGTATGTTGTTGATTAGAACTTCAATCTTCGGCAAACTCAAATTCTTAACGACCACGGTGTTTAAATTGATTTTGGAAGGGTTTTGCGCTGCTTCGGACTTCTTCACCTTCCTCGAAGAAATCCCTCTTAGTTTAAATTCTTTTTCTTCTGGTTGCCCTCGGAATCTTTGCTTGTTCTTCTATTAAATTCCCTTCGTTCGCCGCTCGCTTTAGGAGACACATCTTTCTTCGGCCATTGCTTCGCCTTATTCCCGTAACTTTGATTTTGCTTTTGCTGCGGTCTTGGCGAACTCCACTGACTTCTTCGCTCAAATTGGCGTCGTCGTTCGTTGTCGGCTGTTCTTCGGCTTTCAAATTGTACCGCGAGCTCAAATAATCTGTCTAATGTTGTTGGATTTCTTAGTTCGATGAAATCTTGAACTTGGGGCAGTAGCCTAGGAAGTATAACTTGAATAATTTCAGGATCCGGGCGACTTCCATACAAAAGCTTGAAAACTTGAATTTTCCTCAAAATAAAATTAGACAAATCTTCTATTCTTTCTTGGTATCGGCTAAACAGTTCAGCTTCCAATCTGGCTCGATCTCGCACCACGGGAAATGCTTTCACTAGAGAATTCTTGAAATTTTCATACGTGTATGTGGGGCTTCCTGGTTCCCCCAAGAGATTCTTTCCGATGCACTTGAACCAACTTAGCGCTTGGCCCTTCAAAGCGCTGGTAGCAAGAGCGACTTTCTGAAATTCGTGGACTGGATATAGCATGAAGTGGGAGTCTAGCTTTTCCAGGAAATTGATTACGGCTGTCTTGCCGTCAAAACTTGCCGCTGGCTTCATGGCTGCTCGCATGGTTTGTACGATGTAGCCGAATCCTTCTATGCCAGGAGGTACTATCTCAGGATTCTGGACAGGTACAGCAGGTGTCTCAGGTTCGTCTTGTTGTTGAGGCCATCCTCTTCTTTTGGATCGGGCGCCACTATCAGGACTTAGTGCTCTGAGCATACTTTTGGGAAGGATAGTAAATTCTGTAAAGGGTTCTTATCCTTACGTTCTAAGTCCTGAACTGGAACAGGGAGCGGAAGGTACGCTATGTTCTGATGTAACTGCTGGGCTGGAGAATAACTGCACGTGAAGGGATTTGAAATCCTCTTTTATTCACTCACTATTAAATACAAACCTCCCAATTCGGGAGAGATACAGAACGTAACAGACCACACTTTGGTCGAACTTAACAATCAAATAAATTTAAATAAATTAAAATAGAACTTAAATTAAATTTTGCTTCGCAGAGCAATTCGCGGAAGTTGGCCTCTATCTAAAAGGGTGCGTAGCAAGATATACTAAATACTACCGCACTTTAATTTATTTTACAATGCAATCACGTAGTAAGCACTATGGCTTATAAATTTAAACTGCTAGCTGGTCAGGCGAACGTTGAGCAGCGTGACCGTGATCTGAGGCAAAGCTCTCACACACCGAGAGGTTTTTACCTCTGGCTTAAATAGTGCTTGGCTGAACTTCAAAAATTAGCATAAGCTAAAAACGCGCGCTTCTTCTGACAGGAAGTTGAAGCAGAGAGGAGATAGAAAAGATTTAAATTAAAATAAACTTGGTTAGTTTAACTAAAACCTTACACGCTCACGGCATATAATATGCTAAAATTAAAAGGGAGTTTTTCGATGATCAAGTGATAATTCTGATATAAGCCAAAACACAAGAAGATTGTTACAATCCTTTGCAATATTATCTGAATTTATTTGAATCCTGACTTACGAAGATAGGAGAATCTTAATCAACACCAACAAATCAAATACAATTCCATTTCGCAAATTATTTGGAGAAGAAATACACAGGAAACAAAACGTCACCCATCAAGGTATCATGTTTGATAATAAATTTGCTGTTAAACTTCCTTTTAACAAACTCGGTAAATAATATAATAATTATATTATAAAGTCATTAGGTTTATTGATGCTGAAACAGGAAAATTGTCCAGTGCCCTCGTTGGGATTCAAACTTCCGACCTCCCGAATAAGCATCGAATATGCTTCTAGTTACACTACGAAGGCTTGCAGAAACGCATGAAAATATACCTTATACTATGAAGAACTCAAGGCCTCTTGTCGAAACCACAGCACTATTTCTGTTCACAATAAAATTCTACTACAATATGTAGTATTTAACATTACCAGTTTTCATAGGACTTGACATTTAGATCAGGCAGTGGCTTGGATTTTGGATTCAAAACACAGGCTTCGCTTCGTCAATATATGTCTTGGAGATGTCTTTCTTAACAGTCAAAGTCTTGTTGCCATTTCTCAAGTACATTTACCATGAACCAATGTAGAAAATTGTGGGGTTCCAAACCTTTTATTTAACAGTTCAATATGAGGAATCTTGTACATCGATAAGCGAATAATCGCTTGAGTGTGTGAACTGAGAAGTAAGACACAAAAGGGTTAATTACTCTTTATTTCTCAAAATAAGGATAAACACAGTCGGCTCCTCAGAGCGTACAGCAAAGCCCTCACTTGGACTTGAACTCAAATTAATAAGAATTAAATCTTAACTAATGCTTAACTGAAAGATATAGCAGAAGTTATCAGGATTCCAAGTAGTTGGCCCCTAAATCTCAATTAAGTGGGAGAAGCTATGAAGGGCCTGAAGTACGGCCGAGCGTAGTAATAGCTTATAGAGAGAACGTAGCGCAAAGGCAAACACGCGCTAGTCAGAAACTTTGACTCTCTAACGAAGTCAGTGAAACATCGACTTAAATACTACTCTTATTCATTTGCATTAAACGCGTTTCTGAAAATATATTCTGGTAAGGAACTGTAAGCTGAAGCTAGAAGAGATAGGGGAGGGGCATAAACTTAAAATAACTGTTATAAAATTAGGATAAACCATACAAAGTCCTTATTAACATTTGTAAACTCCTGAAAATTGCATTTTTTTGGCTGTTAAATCGGGTGTGAAAGAAAAATTAAGCTTTCAAATACACTCCTTAAAAAATCTGCTTGATTCACCAAGCGATTTATCTCTTGTTTTGGAATCATTCAGTGGCTTTCATTGAGTTCTCGCAGCAGGCGTTTTTTATCTAGGTCTGCAAAAGTTTCAGAAGCAGAATACTTTTAGAAATATATTCGAAAGATTAAATTTTCATTCATAGCTTATCTGATAATAATAACCTTAAAAATGGAATTCATTAAGAGATTGCGAATGTTGTGCAGAGTTTCATGGCAAGTACACTTATACACTGCTCGACATTGAAAATGCAACACCAAGAAGGAGTGATCAGAAATTTATGCAAATTTTAGAGTAGACGCACGAGTTATGCGAATGATGTGAAATGTGCAACTCTCCGACGCACGTGAAGTAAGATACAAGGGAAGGAACGTGCAAAATGGGAAATATTCGTGTCGTTATTTCTGCCAGACGAATTATCTAAGAAAGTTGGTTTTTGTCCCGGAGGATACGTGTAATAGGAGAGAATGCCAGGCCGCCGTCAACGAAGCCACTTCCAGCAGATAGACGATTTTACGAGGAGTATGGTGATCGGACTGAGAAGGATGGGTTGGTCCTTACGTCAAATCGCAGCTGATACCCACATGGATGTGAGCACGGTGCATCGGCTATGGCGAACATGGTTGGAGCAAGGGAATGTGGGAAGAAGGAGGGGTGCAGATGCAGCCAGAGTGACGTCAGCACGCGTGGATCGACTTATCCGCCGGCAAGCTGTGGCGGTCCCGCAAGTCACTTGTACTGCGATTCTGCAGCATGTGCAATATACCCTGGATGTTCCCGTGTCGACGAGAACCATTTCCCTTCAATTGGTTGAATGTGGCCTGCACTTACGGCGTCCGTTAAGAAGACTGCCATTGACCCCACAGCATAGACGCCAACATTTAGAATGGTGCCGGACTGGAGCGATGCGGATGATAAAATGGGGAAACGTCGTGTTCTCAGATGAGTCACGCTTCTGTTTATCCAGTGACAATCGCCGCATACGTGTGTGCCGTCGACGTGGAGACAGATCTAATTCTGCAGAAACTGTGGAACGCCCCAGCTGGGGTGTTATTGCCTACGACTCCAGGTCACCTCTACTTCGTATTCAGGGCACAATGACGGCCCAACGATACTTGGATAATGTACTGCGGCCGGTGGCAATCCCGTACCTTCAAGCGCTGGCTAATGCAATTTTTCAGTAGGATAACGCCCGACCACACAGTGCTCGCATCTGCCAACCTGCTCTGCAATGTATACAGATGCTTCCCTGGCCACCGTACTCTCCTGTCCTGTCACCAATCGAACATGTGTGGGATGTGATTGGATGCCGTTTGCAGACTCTGCCCCTGCCTCGTTCAGAAGACGAACTGTGGCAAATGGTTGAAAGGGAATGGAGAGCCATCCCTCAGGACACCATCTGCACTCTTATTGACTATGTCTAGATGTGTTTCTTCGTGCATCGCTGTCGGCAGTGGTCTTCATCCTACTGAGCCGACGGCGTTCTCGCTCTGTATTCTGACTATCATTTTGAAATAAAGATCACTTATTGCTGCTTGCTGTCTCTGTCTTTTTTCCAAATTTCATCAGTTTCTGACCACTCCTTCTTGGTGTTGCATTTTCAATGTCGAGCAGTGCAAAATGGTAAAAAGACCTTGATTATGATGGAAACATCTTTGACACGTTGCATTGAAGAAGTGAAGTATTTATAGATTCAACGTACTTACATCGTGTTCAATTGAATTTATTACTGTGTGAAAGTGAATGTATTATACATTTGCGAAAATGGATAGCACTGCACCCTACATATAGTAGATTCCCGATTAACGGGGGACATATGACGCGGGTTGGGAATTAACCGAGTTCCATCTTGAGGAAACATTAGGTACATTTGGAAGCAGACAACGTATTAAAAAATTCACCAGTGCTCTTATCAGGATCCGAATTTCGAATTTCCTACTGATGGCCAGACGTGCTTCTAATTACATCACGAAGGCAAACTGTAAGGAAGGAGAAAATTTCTTACAGTATAAAAAAGTTAGGTTTGCTCGTTGCGGGAGGATGAAAAAATTACTTTTACAAATTATGAGAGAAAACAATTTTTAAAAATACAATAAGGAAAAGAAGAAAGCCTTGAATAACAACAGGATAACATTTTAGTTTTTAATATTTGGGAATTAACTACTCATAATAAGGAATTTATAAGCATTGTTAAATAATTCGTTACAAGAACAACTTAATCGTAAAATTTAATCAAGTGTATAGCCATTAAGCTCGCATTTCACATTAACTCCTACTAAAACACACGAATAATAAAAAAAAATAGCAGGTGAGCCAACTACCTTGATAGTGAGTAACCGACAAACGCTCTTCTGTTTGTCCTATGCCTTAGCGCAGGCTTTATAATTCGCAAGTGCACGTCGGTATCGCAACCGAGACAGGGCTTTTTAGAAAGAACAACAGGCTTCCAGTAGTATTGTTTGTCGGGTCATGTGATCTTTGCCACGCTTAAAGCAAGATGGTTGAAATTTTTTCTGCTCAATTTCAGCTACAAAATAATTAAAACTTCGCAGATTCCATGTAAAAATTCTAATGCGAAATTAGATCAAACGTAAGTAATTAGGAAGACTACTATCTGGTTGCAAGAATTTGAAAGGAATACAAATACATTCTGGATATTGCGAAATAAAATTTAAATAAAAGCTTTTGAAGATTCAGCTAGAAGCCCGCTGGTATAGTTCGACTGCCTCATCCGGGACCATGAGCGCAAATACGCATACGACATTCGAACCGAATTATTCTCAAATAGGGACTTTCTTTCCCTCTATTCTGTCTTTCCGGAGAAGAGAAGACTTTCACGTGACCTCTCACGTCGCAGCAAGCAGTAACGCCCCTTTTGTAAGAACCCATATGCTTTGGCAGAATGCCAGCCAGGGTTGCGTTTGAGACGGTCAAACTATACCTTCTCCCTCAGATGCGATACCGATATGCATGTCAAATAATTGTGCCCAGCAGCTTACTATTCCTTCAAATTTTTATGAAAACTAGGCTGTTTTACGCAGGTTGTAGTTGATGGTGTTACTGTCGAGTACGTTTTGTAGTGCATTATGCACTATTTCGAGTAATTTTGCTTTATTTTTGCCTTCTCGATTGCTTAGATGGACAAGAAGACAGTCTGCTTAGTTACAAGATGACGCTTAGTGACAAGGTAGATAGATAGACAGAAGTATGGAGTTTTGTCCCCTGATTTGTCCAAGTAGTAAATAGATATCGACTTTCCGTACTATTTTTCTAAAATAAAACACTAATTTCTATTGTTGTACTTACTATTGCTTTCGTATTATTCATGTCTATACAGTTTCAAATCTAAATCTAGAAATCAGATATTGCACTTTGGAAACCGGACTTTGAGCGGCGAGTGCTCTTCGATTGATATGCCCTTTTGTGTAAATTTTTTCCATCACAATAACACTTGCAACTATTATTACCTATACTGCGTATTTTAAAAAGCTGCTATTATGATGCTAAGTATTTTATTAAATAAGCTGTAAGGAATGCTTTATAGTTTTGAAGGCAAATGAGCTGTTTGGATGATGTCTGATGTCAGTTCAGTTACGTAGGAATGCATAAGAATCATCTGCTTGGTTTTTACTAGGTTCTTCTTGAAAGGAATAAATTTGTCGCTGAGAGCTTGCTGGGATGTGCAGCCGTTAACCATATTTGAAAATATAATGATTAAGATCCCCTTTCCCGCGTACGCAGTTGTCATCAAGAGAGAATTTGTAAAAACGCTTGGGAAATGGACAGTGTCGAGTTAAGTATTGATTTAGAAAGAAATTAGCACTCTCCCTTATCCTATTTTATCTAGAGCCAAAATTCGCGGAGTTTTCTTCCTTGAGGGACATTAAACCCAATCAGTTTGCCAATGGTTGTTCTCCATATTTTTCATCTAATTGGTAAGATATGGCCTTGGAATTTTATGTCTAGGGTTGTGCACGGTCTTAGTGCAACGGCACTGATATTCTGGGCAGCTTCTTTTGCGAGTTAGTCTGCGTATTTATTACCGGAGATACTCTCCTGAGCTTTAACCCAAGCAGTTGTAATATACATCTGAGGGCTAGTGTCTAGTTATTGAAAAAATATCTCGAACTATTGGATAACAGTGCTTCCTGTTGGAAAGTGCATAAAGCGCTAAAAGATTTAAGCACCTGATCGTTAGTGTGGGAAATTCAAGTGTTGCTCCATAAAGAATTGCTTATTTGATTGCCGATAGTTCAGCTTCGAATACACTGTCCTGAGACTTTACGAAACCTTTCCACGTAATCTATTATTTCGTTGGCATGAAAATCGCATAGGCGGAGCCTACTTTTCCATCAATGTTTAGACGTTGGTATATGCTAATGGTAAGATGCAATCGTGATCGCTGTTCTTAGGAATCTCTCATTTAAAGAGAGCTCTTAAATTCGTAATTTTCTGGAAAAAAGGCTGTACCGCGCATGTTAATTTCCCGCTTTAGGTTTACTACTGCTGTTCTGTTTGTTCTTTGTCTGATTCACTGATTTAGAAAAAAAAAAAACTCTTTGTTAAAAAATATAAAAATTTGCTTGATTATTTTATGCAACTTTGAACTCAATCATATTGTTCAAGTTTTCTTGTAAATATTGTCCTTTAACACCATTTATAACTTAGTTGTTTCAATTCTAATGATGTTTATTGTTCCATTATTTATTATGTGTTCTTGTTGCTTTGAATATCGATTTAATTTATTTAACCATACGAACTTATTCTTCAGATTAAAATATGCAGAAATGCAGGTAAACTCTTAACAACATTTTATAACCATGGTTATTCTTCTTTTTTAAACTCTTTAACTTCCTTCTCACGAGTCGTGATTCTGCTTTAATCATGCACGTCATCCCCAGTATTACCTCAGTTAATCGGCAGCCTGCCTCGTAAACCAATAATTTTACCATCATTACATTATGTCTTCCTTTTAACGGGATATAATATTTTAATGTTAAAATAGTAAAATATAAATTCTGAAAAAATCAAGTCCTTATAGTCTGCTCTTACTAGTTTTAAGGAAAAGCACAATACAGACACCTATTTATAAATCGAAACAATTGGAAAATACATTTCTAAAACTTCTCACAACTTTTAATATAATGTTAAGCATTATAATCAAAATAATTTTAGCTCAAAAGGATAAAGCAAAAACACAAGAAAAACACATATTCCGAACCAAAACCCTCTTTGCCACAATCAGCATAATTTAAGGCAGCAGCTTACTGATTTTCACAGATATGAAAAATGAAATGCTCTTCATAGGTAACCCAATATGTCCCCAACAAATAATAATCATATTTGATTCCTGCTACTGGCAACGGAATGGAGAGAGTTACTTTCTAAACTTCAGAGCCCTTATGTTCGTATTTAGAAAATAATTGTATCTTGTAAATGTTTAAAATAATACCTTCTCAATTCAAGTTTTTCGCGATTTCTTTTTCCGTAATAATTTTTTTATCTCGCATATATTTTCTTTCAGGTTTCAGCAGTTTTAAAAGCATAGTTTATATAATTTTGATTTTATTCCTCTGAAATACGGTAAGAACACGAAAATTATCCTTCGGGAAGAAAAAAAAAATCCTATACAAGTTTTTCAAATTTTCCCTTGAAAACTACACCATTATTAGCGGTTACAACTTAACTTTTATCAGGTTTTTACAGAAACATTTTAAACCTTTTATAATACTAACACTTCTATAAAACAGTTTTCATATATTGATGAAGTCTCATTGCAGTATGTGTGAATATTTACCCATTTGAGTTATCTGCTGGTCTTATAAATGGTTTATGGAATACTCTGTAAAATCATTAAGATGTTTTGGTCTGGGAGACGTGAAAAATGAGCCCTCGCCGGGAATCTAACCTTGGCCTCTCGAATACGCGCCGAGTGTGCTACCATTACAGCATGAAGATATGCAGAAAGTAGAGAGAAAATACCTTATAACTCTGTTAATTCACATTTATAGTGGTCTGTTGAAATACTCAATTTTTTGTTCTACATTTCCATACATTGATTTTTGCACAGTGATTTCGCATTTATGAAATAATTATGTATAATTAATAATTATGAATAACTGATGACAGGTTTCTTTTTAACCGCGATTTTTGAGTTGCAAAAACCTCCTGTCATCTTTTGATAATGAGGCTGCCATTTCAACCAAGATAATTGATTTACTGACTCCTCTTCTGAATCCATTTCCTTGATATCCAATGAAATTGTAGCTTGTCTTTTAATAAAAGGTCTTGCTTAGTGATTAATAATTACAGGAATATCTCCCCTCTCTCCATGAATGTATTCTGTTTCTCTATTTAGAATGCTCTTTGATGCTATTTAACATCGCAAATACTTACAGTGTGCCTATCAACAGGCTCAAATATTACATTTTTTTTAAATATTCCTGCGTTACTTGTACATGTATATATATTTCATTGAGACGGTCATCTTGTAAAATTGTTTTATAAAATATTGTTAAGAAATACGAATTAATATAATTTATAAAGAACTATGTTATGCAACGACATTAAAATGTTAATATAAAATTAGAATATTTTGAAGTGATATTTAAAGTGTGAATATCATGCATAATAAAATAATTCTAGCATGGTTACAGCATTAATGCACTACTGTACAAAATCAAATAGGGAAATTATCAGTATATTTAGTGATATTATTGTTTCGTTTGCTTGTTTGTTTTGCATAAGATGCTGCATTTTAGAGTATTTTTGAATTAGTAGAGATAAAAATAAATGATTACGAGATAGCTGATTTTGGTAACTCTAGATATATTACGAGTAATGCGAGTGCTTTTGATTTCAAAGACCAATTTTTCTGATCTTTTAACTGTTTACCTTTGGTATTTAAAACTGGTTAAAAATCCCAATTATTATTACTTCCAGAAATTAAGGAGTTATTCCCTCTCAGAAGCACTAATAACAAATAAGAACATGATTGAAAAAGATTCAGTTTGTACCTTTGTTTAAAAAATATGTTTTTTGAATAAAGAAAACAAAAATATTATTCTGGGTAACCTTTAAGACTTTAATAAACACACATCTACTTAAGAAAAATATACTAGAATAAAATAGAATTCCTGTTATCTAAAACTCCATTTATCTGTATCATTTGTTTCTATTCATGGAAGTAATAAAATTTAACTTAAGCTTTCATAACTCCCTTATTTAAATAACACGAAAGGCTTATACAATACCGGTCATCATTTTTTAAAAAGCTGTTACATCAGTTTAGATAAACGTGTTCCATGTGTTTGACGCTAAGTCGGCCTACACAGTATTCAGCGAACATTCGGCCTGTAAACACAAATGAAAAAGCAGTTATGTTCTATACTTAACTTAATATTCTTTGCTTACTTCGCGAATCATTAGCATACAGTAACATGAGCATTTTTTCAAAAGACAGGCTAAACAAATTTAAACATGTTATATCATTTTCTTCTCCAAGCAGAAAGTGTTTTAATTTTTGTTTTTTAATACGAGAAAAGTCTGCAGTCGATTATTTTCTATTGAATTTTTGGCTTTCGTCACGCTAATCTTCGCGTGTTATTGACGTTAATTCTTTGCGAGTAGACTGAAACATTTTGATTCGATAAATATTTACAATAAACAAACAAGCAAATTTCCATTGTAGTAAATACACAGAAAGAAAAATAGTTGAAATATCCGTACTTTTCGAGTATCTATAATGGTTGTGGTTCTTGTCAGTTTGGATGATTAGAATCGTACTGCATAGGAAAAAGAATAATTTTTAACTGATAGCTAAATGACATCAGTTTATACCTTTGTTTAATAAATATTGGCTACATCTGTAGTCGGATTTAAAGTTGAGAGCAAAATTTCTTTTACCCTGAATTTCCTATTTCAAGAATAGCGCATAATGTCTATTTCCGCTTCCATTTTAATGCAACTAACAAGAGAAGCTCTTCGTTAATCTTTCTCCTCGCGGGACTGTATTTATTCTGGCAGAAGTCATGTCACTTCTTTTAACTATCTAGAACAAACCTACTCAAACATGTGGGAAGAAAAGCAGATAAAGATAACGTAAAATGTGACTCTTTACCAGCAATGAGATAAAAAGGTCACCATTGAATCATTGTTTTAAATAACGTTCCTTGAAAATGGAAGACTTTAATGTTTCTACATAACGTAACACTGTTTCACTTTCAGGTTGGTAAAATCAATTGTTTGACCTTAATGGGATATTTAAATCAAAATAAAAATTTTAATTTTATTCAAAGGAAAGTTATGATATACTTCAGTTAAGAACATGTGATAGAATTGTTGTTCCAAATAAAAATCATGAAACTTGTTTCTTCTGTTCTGTGCAACCAAATTTAAAGCAAGAAGAAAACAAAAGTGAATTTAATTTAAAAAAATTGCCTTTGAAAGTATAGTGGATAGTGGATTTCAATATTTCACGCAAGATGATCGCCATTTTTAATTTTTTTGCACATCCCTATTTTCAGTTTGCATTTTAAAAGAATGCCGATAGAACTTTATATTAGACCCTATCTGTTTCATTTTATCACAGGTAATAAAATACACAGTCCAGTCACATTAATGTGACCATCTGTCAAAAGCCAGAATAACCACCTTTCGCGGAGCGGACTGCTGCGAGACGTGCAGGAAGAGAGTCACATAGGTCCCTGAAGGTGTTCTCTGGGATGTTGAGCCATGCCGACTCTAATGCCGTGGCCAGCTGCGCTAGATTACGCGGTTGAGGATCCATGGCGCGAACAACTCGATCGAGATGGTCCCACAGATGCTCGATTGGGTTTAAGTCAGGTGAGTTTGCTGGCCAGGGGAGGACGGTAAACTCATCCTGGTGCTCTTCGAACCACGCACGTACACTGGCAGCTGTATGGCACCTCGCATTGTCCTGCTGGAAGATGCCATCATCCTGAGGAAAAACAATGCGCATGTAGGGGTGAACATGGTCCGCAAGGACAGATGCGTACTTGTATTGATCCATTGTGCCTTCCACAATGATCAGTGAACCTAGAGAATGCCAGGAAAACATTCCCCAGACCATAATGCTCCCGCCTCCAGCTTGGACCGTTCCGGCAATGGTTGCAGGGTGGTTCCTTTCAGAGGTTTCACGCCTTATACGCCAACGTCCATCTGTCCGATGGAGCATAAAACGCGATTCATCCGAAAACGCAACCTGTCGCCACTCAGTGGACGTCCAGCTGCTGTACTGGCGTGCAAATTCTAGCCTTCGCCGTCGATGAACAGCAGTCAGCATAGGTGCACGAACCAGGCGTCTGCTTCGGAGGCCCAGACGCAGCAATGTTCGCTGAATAGTACTTTGGGAGACACTTTTGGTAGCCCCTTGGTTCATTTTGGTGGTCAGTTGCTCAACGGTAGCCCGTCTATCTGCCCGAACGCATCTCCGCAACCGTCGTTCGCCTCTGTCATCTATGGCCCGTGGTGCACCACATTTGCCACGTCGCTGATTTTGGACAGTCCCATTTTGCCATGCACGGTACACTTTTACCACGGCGGCACGCGAACAGTTCACAAACTCAGCCGTTTCGGAAATGCTTCCACCCTTGGCCCGAAAGCCAATGATCATGCCCTTTTGGAAGTCGGATAAATCGCTTCGTTTCTGCATTACGCCAACGATTGAAATGTTTTCCGAAGCCCTCACACACCCTTTATATACGCTCAACTGCACTGTGCTGCCACTTGCCTTCTGTGATTGGTTATTTAACTCTGACATGGAAAGTACGTGGTGGTCACATTAATGTGACTGGACTGTGTACATGAAATATACCATCACGTTAAATCCCAATAAAACAAAAATTAACTGTAATAACTTGGGTATGTGCAATATGTTTTTGTAAATTAATTATTCATTTTAAATTCTATTTCAGCATTTCTGCTTCTCTTTTAAAAGGCTGTTAATAGAAATTTTGTAGAAAATTCTCATCTTTCACAGGCAAAGGATATCACAGAAAAAAACAAACGGGGAATAGGGATAGAAATACAAACAGAGCTACCTTACAAAATATTTGCATAGATATAAAACCTTATTACGCGTTCGTCAGAATGTCTCAAAATAACTGAACGAGATGGAAAGGAAAATTTGAATCTTTATTGTAACTTTAGGTGATAATACTTTTTACAGATGAAGATTTGCAACCAAAAATAGCTGAAAGAAAATTGAGAATTAACTCTAGAATTCTCCTTAACAAGAAGAGAATATCGCAAATTAAAGAAAGGCTCATAAAGTGTAGCCCTCCAACGCCCTAGCGGTAACACAGCTAAACACTGGTAGTTTTACCTGAGTTCATATTCTAGCGAAACAAACGGTTGTATTGTATTAGAAAGTTGTCTACGAAAGTATTCTTTTTAGGCAGATAGTCCTCGTGTGCTTTGCCATAATCCAAATAACTCAAACGAATCCGCTCGTAAATCAGTATCTAAAAATCATCTGCTAAAATAACATTTAAAAATATCCTATTACTAACTTGAGCTACATAGCACTTCAGTCTAAGACAATTTAAGTCTCAAATGAATCATAATACTTCCAGCCTTCTATTTAAATCATATTTAATAGAAGATGGCATGGCTGGAAGCTTCTGGAAAATTCCGTTCTAGGCTCTCAAAATTGTGTTTTCTGGAAACTTCTGAAATGCTGCCAAGTCTGAGAGAAATCGCCAAACATAGTCAAAGCCTGTTAGCGATCAATTCTCCAGTTCTACATTCGTCTGTAAAATTAAGAGAATTTATACATTATTTCGAATTTCTGAAAAACTGATGGACATATTTTAATGAAATTTGGTATGAATATATTTTATAACAGAGATACACCATTCAAAAGTCATTTTATGGACGGATGATTAGCAGTAAAATTCATAGTGCAGGAATGTCAAAAATACCTTAATATGGAGTATGGTCCCCTCTCACAACTAGACAGGCAGCACAGTGTGACGGTATGCCGGACAGCGGGCAGTTGAGCGGTCCCTGTAGCAGTCGATCCTACTTCTGCAGCAAAGCAATTTTCAATTCCGCGATGGTTCTCAGGACAGAATGGCGAAAGGAAATTGCCCTTCCAGCAGCGTCCCAAATAATGCTGTATAAGGTTAAAATCAGGAGATTTGGCTGGCCAATCCCTACGCCGACTATCCTGACTTTCTAGGCAATCGTCGACCAGCTGAGCCCTATGTGAAAGAGCGTTGTCGTTCTTTAACGGGAGCCCAAGACCAGCTGCGGCCCTAAAAGCGGAACATAAGACTCGAAGCTCTCTTTTCTATGCCTTAAAGTAGTCAGCACATAAAAGGGTGTGCGGCCGTCCAACATAATGCCTGCCTAAAGCATTACACCTCCATCACTATAATGATCCTTTTCCATTATAAGGGAGGGATGATATCGTGTTTTAGGCACTCTCCGGATACAGGTACGCCGAGAACCAGTGTCCAGATTGAATCTCGAATCATAAGTAAAACGCACGGAGCTCCACTGAAGTCTGGTCCAATGTGATTGTTGTCTTTCCCACGCTAAACGCCTTCTCTTACGTGCTGCAGTGAGCGTAACTCAAATAGAGAGTCTTTTGACATGCAGTAGTCTTACAATGTTATGAAGCCTTTGGGAAACTGTAGGCTGGGAAACTCAGATTCCAGTGACAGCATACGGCTCAAGTGTGAGTTGTGAAGCTGTAGTAGTCCTACGTCGCCGCGATGAAACTGACAAATAACGATCCTCGTTCGTCGTTGTGGATCTTGGTCGTCCTCGTCTAGGTCTTCTCAGTATGGATCTAGTGTCCTGAAACTGTTTCCACGAATTGCAGATGATGTTGGTCATTACACTAAGCTCTACATCCACATGCGTTTGTGATTAGCCTGCCTCCAGTCTACCAACAATTCTGCATCCCATTCCATCATCCTTGCGTTCGTGGCTACTTATTCTACTGATACGTCTTAAAATTTAAACTCCTGCAAAAAACAAAGCGAATGTCGTGAAAGAGTAAGAATGTCGTGAAGGAGTATAAATCGACGAAAACCCTCTTGCGCTAAATCCTCTTCACAATCACAGCTCAGCAGACACGCATGTGTACTTTTAAGTATTGGTCTTTGAATATATGCATTCTTTCAGCGGCATAATTAGTACTTTTGGTTCAATACTTTTCGTAAAAATAGACATAATTTGCAAAGTCTCTTAATTTTGCACAACCCTAATACCCCTTAATTGTTGTGTATATCCCCAGTACTCCTTACTGGCACATATAACTTTCAGGTTATTCTACAGAAAATGAACAATTACCAACACTCCTTAACTTGTTCATCCATTTTAACTTCAATTTACTTAGAATTACACTTTCTGCCTTTACAAATACAGTTATACAAAATAATGCGTTGAACATATACAAATATTATAAAATGCGTAATGATTATAAAATGCATAACGATTATAAAATGCGCCTCAGTGAAAGAGAAATTCCCCTGGGTATGTTACAGACATTAGGAAATAAAGTCCCATCATTTGCAACTGTTAAAAAGTTCGCCAACTTCAGACGGTAACGAGAAAGCATTTTGAATGAATTACGAGAAAGACGTAAAGCGACGGCAATAACACAGGACAAGACAAGAGGAAGTGGGCGGGACAACAGAATTTCACCATTGGGTTGTACAGGCATAGTTCCATCCCTAACCGTTCAACTCTGCCCCACTTTGATAGAAAACACCTCGGCAGACGAACCATCTAACCCAGGGATGGGCAAACGTTTTCGTTCGCAGGCCAAAAATCGCAAAAAAAATGTTCGGCGGGCCAAGGTAAATTTTTCTAAAATTTTAAAAACATATGCAAGTATTACAATTTAAATATGTTAATGAGAAGAATGAAATTGCACTTTCATTTTTAAAAGTTTCTTATATTGAGGTTCGAAGTGAGATGTACTGATTCTGAGGAACGAGGCTAACTGCTCATCTGTCACTCTACTATAAAACACTTGTTCACGTATATAAGATGAAGCAAACATTGCACTGATTTTCTGGGCGTGAGATATTAAATTCGGGAAACTCACTTTCGATAATGATGTTATATTCTTTGAAGACTGCTACAGCTTCATTGCAGATGAGACACACTGATTTATCTTTTACAACTGTAAAAAAACTAGGTCCATTCATCATTAAAAGCACGGCATTCTGAATCAACTTTATGTTTTATATACATATATATTTCTTTTAATTTGCCTCGGACCGGCAAATTAAGATTGTATCCGCGGGCCGGATACAGTCTTCCAACGGGCCGGATTTGGCCCGCGGGCCGTAGTTTGCCCATCCCTGATCTAACCCCTCGAGAAGGCATTCGGTTTGTCAATATTCAAAGTAATTTTTGAAAGTAGGAGGGAAGAAAATTAAGCAATGGCCTCGCCGGGACTTGTTTATTCGGACCTTTCGAATGCACGCCGAGCGTGATGATCACTACACCACGAAGGCATGCTAAGAAAGCGGGAGAAATCCCTTATAAGTTAATCGCGGAACAGTTTAACAAGAACTCCCAGTACAAGAAAAGGAGTAAACATTATTTTCGAATGGAAGACTCCATTTCAATCTGCCTTCGAGATGTCATTACGCTTACCTATAATTTGCGTATATTGTGAAATGATAATCATTTGCATATCCCACCTTTTACGCAGATTTTGGATTTCATGTACGTTTCCTTTATGTTATGGTTGAATTTACATCTTCAATGTTCTCTCATTTATCGCTAGAAGAGTCATTAAAAGATCAAAATAACTACCACAATTATTAATAACATTAATTTTTGCATGGAATTAAAATAAATATGTGAAACAAGTTGATTTTATTTAATTCTATATGTATTAGCAATACTACGTCATTGAAATATGTCTCGTTGTTGATGCATGTCTGTCTGAAGAACCATGTCTTTCGAAAAGCTTGTATTCTCTGGTAAGTTGCTTCTAATGTGTCCGTATAAGAATACACGTTTTTTGATGGAAGATTAATTTTATCGGCTGTAGAAAAACCTATTGAATTTGTGATAACTTTGAGAGTTCGCTGCGAATCAGGAAGTACGCATATTCAAATGATTGTTTCTGATAAAATTAATCTATAGTGAGGAAATTGCCGACTTCGATAAAATATTTCTTTTGCTTAGTTCCCTGTTTTCCAAGACGAAAAAAGAATATTGAATTTTTTACATATTTAGCCAAGAATCTGCGCTTTTAGGAGTAACGAAAGGAAAAAGGGATTAGTAAAATTATGGAAAAAGTAAACCAGAATGAACACGTGCTAGAATTTTTTCCGCTTTTCAAGTAAAATGCCTTTTTTATTTATTTTACCTTATTAGCCCAAAAAGGTAATTTTCCTAGAGGGGCTATTAATTTAGTTTTAGCATTTTGCGTTCACTATAAACTGTGTCTCACTTTTCAAATTCTTACCACCAAATATTAGAGCCCTGCATTACCTTTAAAAAAATTAAATAATGAAACATCTTCATGAATGTATGTATGTTTCTCGAGACAGAAAGGGCTATTGGTCTCAAAGTGACATTTTGCGTCGTTTCTCTTTCTCCGTCGATTCACTTTTCAAATTGTTGCCACGAAATATTATCGCCATGTATTATATATAAGGAAACTAAATAATGAAGAATGTGCATGAATGTTTCTCGCATTGTGAAAAAACAACTGTATCTAGAGCCATCAAATTTTGAATAACGTTGTCCTCCAACAGAATGTGGGCAATTAAAAGCCCGAATTTCGAATTTGTTTTATTATCTCTTTGAAATTTTGTAAAACTTAAAGAATTTTTGATTAACAAACTCAACGATATTTCAAAGAGAACAATGGCAGCATTGTACGTAGAAAAACATTTTTATCTGCAGCGTGCGAGAAAAAAAAATATAAAAAGAGAGAGCGAGAAAAAATATAAAATCTGAAAAGCTTTCAGATTTTCTTTTTCTTTCTTTTAGCCCATAGGGGCTTTGCCCCTGAAGGACTATTGTTTTCCTTTTGCGAGGGTTTACTCTGAATGCCCGTTTCACTTTTCAAATTATTGCCACTAAATATTATCGCCCTGTATTATATTTGAAGAAATTAAATAATGAAGAATCTGCATAAATGTATGTATGTTTCTCGCATTGTGATAAAACGACGGTACTTAAAGCCATCCAACTTTGAATGACGTAATCCTACTGCGAATATCGGCATCTGGAAGCCCATTTTGAAATTTGAAATTTAGAATTTGTTTTATTATCGATTTCATATTTTATAAAACATTAACGAATTTTTGATTAACAAACTCAACGATTTCAAAGCGAGCAGTGGCAACATTGCACACAAAAAACATTTTTATCGCCAGCGAGACACTGTGTATCGGAAATTCTAAAGATATGCTCAATTTAAAATTATTTTACGATATTTCTCTTGAACTGAATTTTATGGTTTAAGTGCGAAAAACATGATATTTAATAAATAAAGGTAACACACAAAATGTTAAAAAAATTTACATAATTTTTACATCGTTTATTAACTTCTGGTAAGTGGTTTGGGTTATTCGAAAAGAATCGCAGATGTATTCCATATACTTGCCGGTTTGTCATTTGGCCTTCTGTAAAATGCCTAGACAACGTGTGAAATTTTTAATCGGTTTTCAGCATGCTATATAATGCCGGATTTCATTCTTTGCCGCTAACATTTATATTAAATGTCAACAAGTCATTGGTTAGGTTAATGTATTTTGTTTCGCTCCTTTCATACTTGCACTGATTTTATTAAAAATAATAAAAGTATCAGACAAGCTAGCTAGCTTAGCACACCATATTTTGCCATCTAACATATCAACAGAACCATTATTACCTTATTTTAAAAAAATATCTTCTAATTCAAGCACGCAAGATAAAACTTCCCCACTAAACAACTGTATGTAGTAACAATCATTAGCATTTAATTTTCTATTTTTTCCCAATGCAGAAAACAATGGATAACTAATATATCTGCGTTATGTTCCTTGACATAGTGTTATAATGTCTTTTATAGATACAGTCATATAACGTCTGTGTAAATGTTATAAGATATTTCTCAGGCCTTTTTAGCATGTCTTCGGGATGTAGTGGTTAGTACACTCGGCGCGTATTCGAAAGGTCTGTGGTTCGAGTCCCGGCGAAGGTATTGCTCATTTTTCATCACTCCTGCTTTTCAAAACATACCTAATGTCTCTACAATATCAATGCATAAATTCAGATAAATTTTAATTCCTTGTAAATACGAATTAATTTCGTCGAAAATATGTTTTCCAGTTGTGAAATCGAATAATTCACGACAGCAGAAAGTTGATTAATTATATTATTTTAATGAATGAATAGAACGAGTGCAATTAAATGTGCTTTTCCCGCAACCAGTTGGTTCGCGCGATTGGTGCAGCAAAATTTGAATTTCCAAGAGTTTTAGCAACATTTTGTTCATTCTTTCGAGACAAATGTATAATCCTGCGATGAATTGCGTCATCTGAAAGTGGATTTCACAAATATCAATTTCTGTTGATTCTTCGATCACTCTTTTTATACTTTTACCACAAGCAGGTAATATAGATTCTTCAGCCAAAAGCAGGTATTATAGTTTTTTCAGCCAAATTTTGAGCTTTTAATTTAAGAGCAATTAAATTCAGCTTCTTTATAAAAAAAACTATCTGAGCTTTTTCAGACAAAATAAACTGCTTTTTAAAAAAATGTTTACTTGTTTGGATCTTGCAGATAATGATTTTTGAAAGTAGCTTTTGTCTTTTGACACAAGTAAAAGATGATTAGTGAGCATGTGATGCTAGAGCTTGTTTGGAATTACAGTGCTGTTCGACAGTTTACCACCATACACCACACAATCGGGAAGAAATTGATCCTTTTCAATTGCAGATGTAAATCCAAATTTTAAAGAAGTGTGACTTGTGACATCACACTCGTGGTAAACATTACGTTTTTTGGCGCAGGAAACATTTTACTTGGTACTGAGCTTGGGTTCTTAATCGCTATCATCATTGTTATCATCATCATTATCGTAGCTGATCCTTCTTTTTTTTCTTCCCCCCTAATCCATTTACCTGCTTTAGGAGGCTGTTTTAAAATTAAAATAATTTTAGTATATAAATTAATTATAAATTAATTAATAATTTAATCTCAGGTTTTAGCGGTCGATAAAAGAGTTTTTTACGCTCTCGCTGAGCTGTTAACCCCCCTTTTTTAGTGTTGTTAGCTTTATTATTAAGTATCGCTTTCTTCGCATTTACCCCAATTCTGTTCGAAATAATAATAATAATAATAAATAAATAAATAAATAAATAAAAATAAATAAATAAATAAATAAATAAAAATAAATAAATAAATAAATAAATAAATAAAAATAAATAAATAAATAAATAAATAAATAAATCACAAGTTTTTTAAAAGCAGCATATATTTAGAATTTCTGATGCTGTGTTAAGTGTTGGCATATATTTTTCAGTTCAGCACATAAATATTCTGTTTTCTTAGTAAGATGGCTAACAAAAAACATTTTTTGTCTTTTTATTATTAACTTTTAATATGTTAACTTTATTTATTAAATACCACGTTCTTCACCCTTATGTCACATAATTTCACTTCAACAGCAAAATCACAAAACATTTAAAAGCAGTATATTTTTAGAATTTTCGATAGAGTATTAGAGGCTGTCATACATATTTTAACATATTTTAATATTCTTTAAAAACTAGCCGCTCGCGTGGCCAACTGCTTAAATCCTAACTAATATTACAAATGCGAATGTGTTTGTTCGTGTGTTTGTTTGTTTGTTTGTTACGCTTCCACGCCTTAATTACTTAACCGATCATCACGAAATTTACAAGAAATATTTTTGACATATTAGAAAAGGTTATAGGTTATAAAATGTAACTTATCTATTGAAACTTAAACTATATAATAGGTTTTATAGCTTAAAATGGTTGTCGTTGTATAAACATTAAATACTGAAAATTTCATAACGGAAAGTTAAACGATGTAAAAGTTCGTTTGCGCGCGCAGTTGCGTGGCTTAAACCAAGCAACCATTTTATAGCCTATAACCTTTTCTAATATATCAAAAATATTTCTTGAAAATTTCATGATGATCGGTTAAGTAATTAAGGCGCGAAAGCGTAACATTTATTAATTAAGTGTTTGTTAATTTTTATTTGTTTAATTTAATTTATTATTTAAAATCCTTCAGGATTTTCGACTTCTGGCTGTTCTTTCACAAACATTTTTCAGTCACTAGGAAATATACGTAGCAGTTTTACTAGATTTCGTGGCGATACAATCCGCGTAAATACAAAATATCCGCGGCCAATAGGCATTGAAGAAGGGCAGTATTTACTGAAATTTTACTCGGAGTGTATTTTTAAAATTTACGCGGAGTTGAAACTTATTGAAGGGCATCAACGCGAGCGAAGCCGCAGGTAAAAACTAGTAGTTAACATAAAAAAGAAAAAGTAGATAATGATTTTAATGAGTCCAGCTAGTGTAATGTCATAAAAATGTTGAATATTTTTAATTAGACATAGCATGATTTTAATAAATGTTTACGGAAATAAAACATAATAAAGAGTAGAAAAAAAATTCTTAAGAACTGTGTTATTGCCTTTAAATCGCTTATTCAGTATCCTTCCAGATTAAATTTGAAAGTATCTTAGGCTTTACTGAATGGCAGCACGGAAGCGCATGGAAGATATAAGCACCTTATTTCTGGCAGGCGCAATACATATCTTTCATACAGCCGGGTTCGTTACTTAAAACTGAAGCATAAATATCCTTACATTTTTCCGAATGGCACAGTCTCGCGCGCTGGAGGTAAATATGTTTTATTTCGAACAGTGTTGCCACTGCTCGCTTTCAAATCAATGAGTTTGTTAATCAAAAATTCTTTAAAGTTTTACAAAATATGAAATAAATAATAAAACAAATTCGAAATTCACAATTTGGGCTTCCAGTGCACATGTTCGGGCGGAGAACAACGTTATTCAGAATCTGATGGCTCTAAATACCATCGATTTTCGCAATGCAGGGAACTTACATACAAACATGCAGATTTTTCATTATTTAATTTCTTTAAAAAATAATACAGGGTGATAATATTTGGTGACAACAATTTGAAAAGTGATTCGCCGTTTATAATGAACCAACGCAAAATCCCATTTCGGACTAATAACCCTTTTTGGGCTAATAACTATTAAACAATAATAGAAATTAATTAACTAATTATTCGAAAGATAAGGTAACGTTATGTTATTTACTTTTCTGCCAAATGGCAACGCTCTGAGAATTAATTATACGCGAGGGGGGGGGGAAATAATTATACATCTGATAATTTCGAGGGGTGGGAATGCTTCCCAAGGCGAATGAACGGTATATCCATGAAAGCGTAATGTAATGTAATGTAACGTAACGATCCAATAGATTTCGAAAAATTTTCTTCCAAACATTTCGAACACCAAAATGTTAGAGTTCTTAAATGACGAATGGTTCTTTGAATCCACTTAAAGGAAACAGCAGTCCACTTAAAATAAGTAATTCTCGGACTTGCTTAAAAGAAGTAGTAAAATTACGCATAACGATGTTAAAATGAAGGATAATAGAACTTCCATTGTTCTTTCCCTTTTCAAACGAAATTACTCTTACGCAACGAAGCAGCCAATCCCTTTTTCTATAAAGTTATAAATTTATTACAAACTGTAAATGTAAAAATTTAGCAGCATATGTTATAACGTTAATTTTATTATTTTAGGTGAATTAAAAAAATGGCGTATTATGGCCTAAAGTAAATAATAAGTAAAAATTTTTTCAATTAATTTTAATTACGTGGAAAAAGGAAACAATTATTTAAAAGAAAACTCTATTTGTTTAAAGTAAAAATTAGTTTAATAGTTTACTTTCGTCGATAAAGAAACACGTTGTAGCAAATAAAAAAGTAATTTTATTATTAATTGTATTGAAGAATAAAGTGCGAATTGTACTTCGTTTCAGAGAAATTATAGAGTTTGTTTTACTTCGAGAGATAAACTAGTTTCAAACTCTTAACAGGCATAAGGCCCACCAGCGGCCGAGCGGTAACCTCGCTGAATACTCGTAATTCGGTCCGAGGTTCAATTCCCAGCCAGCGGGCTGCCTGTACGAGCGTGTTCGTGATTTTCCCCATGTGTAACGTGTATACGAGCCAGTTTCACTTGAAGTCCTTCACGAAGGCATCCCTCCCCTTAGGCATATAGCCCTTGAGAGCTTCGCTGTAATTAAATAAGCCAAACCTAACAGACATAAAGCAAATTATCACTGTGTCTGAATTAACTACAGAGACTTGAAAAAGTTTAAACAAACCTTTTTATTTAACAGAACTTAGAACATAAATGCACTTATATTGCTAATAGAATCAACCACCACTTGTGGCGATGCAGCTAAAGTAGTGTCAGATTGAAATTTAAAATGTAGGCGCAATTAAACGTCGACACAATATCAAAGACTACACAATTAAATTTAAATCTAAGCTGGCTCAAAATCTGTATAACAATATCTCTATACCAGTATAATATCTGAAATTGTCGGGAGCAATCACGCAGTGCCGAATAATTACAAACTTACGACAGCTGGCAGGAAATACGTAACGTGGCCTCGAGAGGCAGATATACGCTCTGTCTCACAATCCAAAAACTTGAGCTTAAATACTTTATAACTCTGTTTGCATTCTGGTGAGGAAACGAAAAGAATAAAGATGTAATAAAGATCCATATCATAATAACTGATTAAATTAAATAACAACTATTACAAAATTAAAATGTTTTATTTCTTATATCAAGCCGCCCAGACGGTATAGTGGTTAGGGGAGCCGGCTACAATACCAAAGGGCCTGGGTTCGAATCCTGGAGAAGGCATGGCAGTAAATGTCCGTCCCTTCATAGGAGGCAAAGGTGCCCCACCTATTAGGTGCCTCCATAATAAAGTGACCACCACTTCTGCTCTTAGTACTGGCCAAGCTGAAGTCGACTGAGGGCCTGCCATTGGAACAATAAAATAAAATTCTTATATCAAAGTCACCTTTTTAGCGGAATTTTTTTTAATTTTGGGGTGTTACATTAAGCTGTCGTGCATTTGCCAACCACGCGACTTGGTAAGTAATGCTATCATACGAAACAAAAGACCTTTCATATACGTATCTCTCCACGCGGCCTGGCAAAAAGCAAGTTTTTAGAGAGTTGCCTTTTGATGTGATGTAAGACTATTGTTATATATTTCAAATTGTAAATTATTTAACAACTTGGCGATTTTGCGCACCTTGAAAAGATTTTTCCAAAATTCAATTTAGATTTTTTTTTGTTATTATTATTATTTAATTCTGAAACGATTATTTGCCATTTTTCCCTCATATCTCCGTTTAATACATAAGCTAAAAATCTCAAAATATTGCTGTTTGCATTGTCGTATAGAGAAGGATTTTGAGCGATGTTTCCAGAATCGTTCGATTGACCCACTCCTGTTTCACGTTCAATATTTTAAAACTCCAGCGTTTAAAAATGTATTTGTTATAAAATTTCATAGCTTATAAAACAAACTTTGCTTCCTCTTTAAGACAAGAATGATAACGAAACCTAAATTTGGCGATTTTTTTTACTTTTATTAATACATGTAATATATTTCTAATACTATGCACCTCGATACATAATCGTTTTGTTCTTTTAACTGTAAAAGTCCTCGTTGAAATAAAAGCACGACAAAAAAAGTAAATTCCTCTGTTTGTTTTACAATATTGGGTATTTGGCCTAGAGAAAAGAAAGAAAAAAGAAAAAGAAAAAAAAAACAGTTATCCGAATTTATCAAATACCCAAATGAGCTATGACCGTAATAAATTCCGATAAATGGAGTTCTACAGTACTAAAATGCACTAGTATTGTAAAAAGTTAGGAATTAATTTGTTATAATTAATTGAAGTGTTGAACTATATTGTTATTTGAAAAAGGAATAACTACCGTATTTTCCGGCGTATTACGCACACCGGTGTATAACGTGCATCTATAATTCCAAGCTACATTTCTTAATTTTTAGGTATATTCGCTGTATAACGAGCGCCCAATTCTCCTCGAAGAAACTAAAAAATACACACGTAAAGCTCTTATCTTTTCAGGTCGCTTATTCGAACATTTGTCCTAGGCTTTCAAACAATGGTAAACGTAAATTAACGCACTGACAAGCGATAAGGGGAATAATATGTGTGTGGGTTAAATGCTTGAGAGAGCAAATATTCCGGCACAGAGAGTGGATTGTATTCAATGCAGAGATCCAAAAGAATGTTACTGTAGAGCACTTCCAACCTGAATGAATTTGTGGAAATAGGAGTTAAATGTTTTCGCTTTCTGTAGTCATTTGAAGTCGTAATTTTGAAGCAAAAATCGAAGGTTTTAGCAAACCGCATTTCCTTTAGTTGAACTACAGTTGATCTAGTAGTAAATATGGATTCCGCGAAAAGAAACAAGCACAATGCTTGTTTCAAATGCAAAGCCGTTCCTTTTGCGAAAGAAAAATGGAAATCATGTTGCGGCGAGGATGCTTGGTGTTCATAAAAGATGGAACGGATAATGATTATTTATTTATGGATCAAAATAACAATGATGATGATGAAACAAGATTCGATGATATGCCTGAAGATATAACGGAAGGCAAACATGACGAACTCTTCATATTGTTACGTGCGTACGGGTTCGTTATATATTGAATGCACAAGTCGTTAAAAAGTTAACAAAAATTTATTCTTTCCACAAGAAATGAATTAAAATACTGAAATATTTCTTCACAGATCTTCGCACAATATCACAATGTCTCAAACGTTTAGCAAAGACTCAGTTCAAAACAGATAAAATAGTTCTATCTCACAGCGAAATCGCTACAATCAATACAGCATTAAGTAAACAAACAGCAGTTCGCTTTTTACAGCTACAAGTATAACAGCAACAACAACAACTAACTAACTAACTGAGATGAGGTGTTTCACCTCGGCTTTTATAAGCTTTTTAATTATCAGTAGAACAATCACGATTTTTCTAGATTTTTCTGGATGGCAACAGTAATTACGAGATATTTATTTATTAAGCATTAAATGCACGCGCTCTTTTATTTTTATTGTTTTTTTTTTTTCGACGTAGCTTTCTCTTCAAAAATCGTCTGCGTTGCTAAGGCAACATGAAGCAAATCTAATTACAATTCTAAATAAATAGCCAAATAAATGTGAAATTCGTAACATTGCCCCCTTCCCAAGGACTGCACGTCCCGGGCAGTACAATCCCTGGACAGGAAGCCAAACTTACAACTAAAGCATCAGTGCTATAATAAACATTACTTTATAATAACAAAATAAACAATAATTCCAATAAGTTACTTTCAGCAAATTAAATTCTATCCAACGCTAAATACAATTCAAATACTATCAAATACTAAGTACAAATACTATCAAATACAAATGCTATTAAATACAAATACTTATCAAATACTAATACTTAACAAATACAAATCAAATACTAAATACAAATAGGACCATGGTCTTATACTATGTACATTATTATTTACAACTATATACACTACGTACTATGGCCATAGTAATGAACTAACCTGTCATAATGAACGACTTTAGGTTTAGAGTTCGATGACTTACGGATCCGAACCACGACGTCGTTCAGCCTGTTTAGGACTGTGTAAGGACCATCCCAAGGTGACTGTAGTTTCGGAGAAAGTCTATTCCGTCGAGTCGGACTCCATAACCACACCTTGTCTCCTTCGTTGAAACGATGGCCAGTAGCTCTCGTGTCGTAGCGGGTCTTCATCTTGTTCGTCGCCAAGCTGACTCGCTTTCGTGCAGAACGGTGCTTCACTTCAAACCGGGCCTGGACATCTTGGATGTATTCCTCAGGCGATGAAGGCGCATCTGCAGGGCGGTCAGATAAGAAATCACAAGGCAGACGAAGATCACGACCGATGAGCATCTGGGCTGGAGAATTGCTGGTAGTCTCAGGTTTCTCTTCGATCTCAGTATGATTTCCGCCCCTTTCTGAGCAGGGTATTTCAGAAGACACGTCGGCGTTTCGTGGTGAAGATCCTTTCTGAGGATCGATAGTCATGGCCTCAAACGCTGAAAACAGTTTGTTGTTTTTGAAGTCTAAGCAAAAATTATATTTCCTTAAAAAGTCCAATCCTAGTATGCAGGGGTCTGTAATATCCGCCACATATGCTGTGTGATGGTAGGTGGCACTTCCAAAGGTGATGTTCACATTTAACTTTCCTTCTACATCAATTTTCTCGCCGGACGCAGTCTGGAGAGTAACACAGGATGGCGTCCAAATCAGTTTTTCCTTAAATTTTTGAGCTAAATCCTTCCGAATTATGGTAACATTAGCTCCTGTATCAATGATCATACTGCAAGGAACTCCGTCGATATGCCCATCAATGGATAGTCCATTACTCTTGCTGCACACTGCAGAAATCTTGAGCGCTTTAAAACGGGGTTGTTCACTATCGCTCAAACTCTGCTCCGCGATGTGATCATTAATTTTCTTCTTGGCTCGTTGTTGGGAAATGATCTTACTTTCCGTGCTCTGGGGTGTTCTGCAGTTTCTTCGTAGGTGGCCTTTAGCTCCGCAGTTCCAGCATTTTGGTTCTTTGTCATTACTTTTCCATCTCATGGCATTTAATTTTCTATTTCTATCGTCCGTCTTATTTTCCGAGCTCTTGAATATTCGGCAGTTCCTTCGCATGTGCCCTAAAATACCGCAGTTCCAGCACTTTACTGTCGGTTTCTTGTCACCAGTATTCCGTGTCAAAGCATTCACCTTTCTGGTTAAATCGTCTAGGCGAGCAGTCATTGGATCCACTGGTTCTTGTATGTGAGCAGCTCTGATTGGGTGGCGGTCTCTACGAGTGGCTTGCTGTGCTGCCTCGAATTTCATGGCATACACCAGAGCACTTTTTAAGTCCTTCACATCAGCCATTCGCAGTGCTTTCTGTATTTCAGGATCCCGGATGCCGTCGATGAAGTATTGCAGGGACAGGATTTCTCTTGTTTCTGTCGGGCACTCCGAAAAGGCGAGGTGGGACAGCCTTTCAACATCCGTGGCGAGCTCCTGAAGTGTTTCCGTAGGCTTCTGTTGACGGGATTTTAACTGCAGCCTGCTGTAATCTTTTAAACACTTCTCTCCAAAACGCAGCTCTAAAGCACCGGACAGAGCTTCGAAATCTAGCCTTTTGTTTTCGGGAAGAGTTTGAAGGATGTCCGCTGCGTCTGCTCTCAGAGAAGCCGCAAGGTGACAGGCCTTAGCTTGGGAATCCCATCCATTTGCTTCCGCAACTATAGAAAATTGTGTCTTATACACTTGCCAGGAGGTCTTCCCATCATATGTCGATAGCTTCAGAGAAGGATGTGCAGGCATGGCTAGGAATTTAAAAGTATCCGAACTGCTTCCAGCCGTCGCTACGAATTTCTTTAAAGTATCAACTTCTTTGGCAACTGCGGAAACTTTGTCATCAATTTGTTGTTCCACTGCAGAAACTCTTTCTTGAATTTGTTCTCTCACAGCAGAAACTCTGTAATCGATTTGTTGTTCTACGGCAGAAACTCTCTCTTCTATTTGTTCTTTGACAGAAGAAACTTTATTTTCAACCGCATCTATTCTGCCTTCCATAGTCTCAAATTTATTTTCTATTATGCAAGTAATTTCCTTTTTCATCTCTTCTTGACTTGCTTTAACGGCTCTCATCTCTTCCTTAACGGATTTCTCCATCTTTTCTTGAACAGAATTCATTTCTTCCTTAACAGATTTCTCCATCTTTTCTTGAACAGAATTCATTTCATCTTTAACAGAATTCATTTCATCTTTAACAGATTTCTCCATCTTTTCTTGAACAGAATTCATTTCATCTTTAACAGATTCTTGAACAGCTTTCATCTCCTCTTTCACGGAATCTTGGCCAGCTTTAATTTCTTCTTTAAATGCAGCAAAGGCTGCCATGAATTGCCTTAATTGTTCTTCCATTGCTCTAGTTAATGGCATTCAAAAATCCCACTTCTGACACCAAAAATTGTTACGTGCGTACGGGTTCGTAATATATTGAATGCACAAGTCGTAAAAGGTTAACAAAAATTTATTTTTTTCACAATAAATAAATTAAAATGCTGAAATATTTCTTCACAAATCTTCGCACAATATCACAATATCTCAAACGTTTAGCAAAAACTCAGTTCAAAACAGATAAAATAGTTCTATCTCACAGCGAAATCACTACAATCAATACAGCATTAAGTAAACAAACAGCAGTTCGCTTTTTACAGCTACAAGTATAACAGCAACAACAACAACTAACTCACTAACTGAGATGAGGTGTTTCACCTCGGCTTTTATAAGCTTTTTAATTATCAGTAGAACAATCACGATGTTTCTAGATTTTTCTGGATGGCAACAGTAATTACGAGATATTTATTTATTAAGCATTAAATGCACGCGCTCTTTTATTTTTATTGCTATTTTTTTTTGGGGTAGCTTTCTCTTCAAAAATCGTCTGCGTTGCTAAGGCAACATGAAGCAAATCTAATTACAATTCTAAATAAATAGCCAAATAAATGTGAAATTCGTAACAATATTATCCGAGAATGGAAAAGTTTAATTTCATAAAGTGTGTCATTTCTTTTAAATCAGCAGCATTTTGGTGCATGTAAAAAATCTAATTTTTTCTTTAAGTTACCATTTTTATATCCAATTTTTTGTATCCGCGAACCCTTAAATTCCTATTTTTTATATTAAAAAAGTGCGTTTTACTCCGGAATAGAAAGGATCCTCACCTCGAAAAGCCGACGCGTTGTCTGAAAGACCCTGCTCAGAAAGCTGCCAAAATCATACTAAGGTCGAAAAGAAAACCGAGACTACTGGTAATTCTCCATCCCAGATGTTCATCGGTCGTGATCTTCGTCTGCCTAGTGATCTCTCATTTGGTCGTCCTCCTCATGCACCTTCATCGCCTGAGGAACACATTTAAGATCTCCAGGTCCGGTTTGAAGTGATGCACGGTTCTAGGCGAGAACGAGTTAACATGGCGACGAGGAAAATGAAGACCCGATACGACACCAGAGCTACTGGACATCGAATCAACGAAGGAGACAAGGTGTGGTTGTGGAATCCGACTCGACTCAAAGGACTCTGTCCGAAACTGCAGTCAGCTTGGGATGGTCCGTACACAGTCCTAAACAGGTTGAAGGACGTCGTGGTTCGGATCCGTAAGTCTTCGAACTCTAAACCTAAAGTCGTTCATTACGACAGATTAGCTCCTTATTATGGCCATAGTACGTAGTGTATATAATGTAAATAGTACGTAGTGTATATAATGTATAAATTTAAAATAGTAGTAACGTAGATAAAGGAAGGGGGAGATCAGATACATCATAATGATATCTTTAAATGGTCCTGGGGTTTTTAAAATGAAGTGACTTAGTAAATTCAATTCATTGCCACCAGAAGTACTATTAGTCTCGATCCTCATACTTTTGCCCGTATCTCTTTTCAAATAAAAAGATGTTGCCACCAAATTTTATCGCCATGCATTATTTTTAAAACAATAAAATAACGAATATAAAAAAATATATGACATCACTAAACTCTCTATCCAAAATTTTAAAGATACGCATTATTTTAAATATGTTATGATTTAATTATTGAATTTTGCGGAACGTAAATGCGAAGCATGTTATGTTTAATAAATGAAGTCAAACGACAAAAAGCTGATAATAAAATGACAAAAAGAAAGGTTTTTAAGTAACGTTATTCAGAAACTGAACATTGATATGATAAACTGAGAAAAGATTAAAAGAAATATTACTGGCAGCACTTGACACTACAACAGGAATTCTAAATATATGCCGCTTTTAAAAATTTAGTAATTTTGCTGTTCAATTTTATGTGAAATAAGTATGAATAAAGTGATGCGTGATAATAAAGTTAAAAAGGCAAAAAAGTGTTGTGACGGTAATTTTTTAAAGAAAACTGAACACTGATATGACAGACTGAGAAAAGACTGAAAGAAATAGAAAAGTATATGGCAACATTTAACACCCTATAGGGAATTACAAAAATATGCTGCTTTTAAAAATTTTATGATTTTACTGTTAAATTTTATGAGGCTTAAGCGCAAAGAAAGCAATGCTAAATAATGAAGGCAAAAAATTGTGTTCACAGGAGTGAGTTCAGGAAAGCAAATTGGTAAACTGTCAGCTCAGCGAGAGCGTAAGAAACCTTAACAAACCCAGTAGTGCGACGTTAAAATCTGATTCCTTTTAGATTTTCCTTTCTTTTGGCCCATAAAGGCCTATTAGTCTCGAAATGGGATTTTGCGTTGAATCACTACAAATGCGTCGTTGCACTTTTCATTCGAGTCTGTTGTCATTCGGCAAAATGTAAGATATTTAGCTTTTAAAGTAAATCTCTCTGTTTCTGGATTAACAACACTAAGCTGTTTGAAAACAATAAATACCGTTCTTAAGAATATTCGTTTCTTATTTTTCGATCGGATTTATTTAAATAATAAAAATGCATTTATTTCGCGATTTATCTAGTTAAAAATATTCATTATTTTCTGAGAATGACTTTATATATTTTTTATTATTTATTTCGTATTTCGTAAAACTTTAATGAATTTTTGATAAGCAAACTGAATGATTTGAAAGCGAGTAGTAGCAAATAAAATATTTTTATTCCCAGCGTGCGATACTGCTATCAGAAATACTAAAGATATGTTGTTTTTAAATATTTTGTGATTTTGATGGTGAATTGAATATTATGTGGCACAAAGGCGAAGAACGTGAATTTAACAAACACACAAACCGTTAATAATAAAAAGACAAAAAAAAAGCTTGTGAGCCATCTTTTTAAGAAACTGAACAATAATATGGTGATCTGTAAAAAACGGGAAAATGTATGGCAACCTTTCATACTACATCAGGAATGCTGAACATATGCCGCTTTTAAAATTTTGTGATTTTGTTGTTGAATTGTGTGTGTTGTAAATGCAAACTGAGCGGTCCTCATAATAAAGCTAAAAAGACAAGAAAAAAATAGGTTAGCAAGGTGAGTAACAACAGCAGACCGGTAGACTGCGAGCTCAGCGAGAGCGTAAAAAACCTTAATGAAGCTTTTTGGGCTACCGTTAAAATGTGAAACATTTCAGACTTTTTTTTAAATTATTTTTTATTATTATTCATTTATGTTGTAGCTTTAAGTTTAATGTACGCCATTACTGAAAAATGACAAAAATAAAAGGTGATTTACGGAGCCTAATGTTGAATTCTGAAAATTACATCTCTTAAATAACGTCCGCATCGGTCCGCACGCTACTTCGTCAGTTAGCGAAACTTTGTATAATGCTTGTTTCGCAACATTTTTGTCGGTTTGGTGACTACCTCATGTTCACTATTCAGATAAAGAAGTGATTTGTCGACGTACCTTTTCAATTTTAAGTAGAAAGAAAAAAAATCTGAAAGGCTTCAGATTTTAATTACGTCCAAAGGGGCGTTTATTTAACATTTTGTGTGTTACCTTTATTTATTAAGTACCATGTTCTTCGCACTTAAACCATAAAATTCAGTTCAACAGCAATATCGCAAAATAATTTTAAATTGAGCATATCTTTAGAAATTTCGGCACACACTCTCACGCGCTGGAGATAAAAATGTTTTTCTGTACAACGTTGGTATTTGCTGGCTTTGAAATCTTTAAGTTTGTTCATGAAAAATTCGTTAAAGTTTTAGAGAATATTGTTACGAATTTCACTTTTATTTGGCTATTTATTTAGAATTGTAATTAAAATTCCTTTTTGTTTTTTCGTGCAACGCAGACGATTTTTGAAGAGAAAGCTACGTCAAATAAATAAATAAATAAAATAAGCAGTAAAAAGTGAAACGACGCAAAATGCCAAAATGAAAGTAATAGTCCTTCGAGATTCAAATCCCTTTGGACTAAAAACAAGTCAAAAGATCATATGACAGGGATGGCCGCAGATTATTTCCTCGTCAGGAAATTAAATGTTGCTAGATCATTCCCCTTGGCACTTTTATACTTTTATCGAATCACAAATCATGCGGAAATTTGCTGATTTCTGATGAAGCCACACGTCGAGTTCTGGAGCAAGGAGTTTCTACAGCATAACAGCGCATCATACTGCATTCACCGTTACTGTCTGACCATCTTAGTCAAAGACATGGTAAACTTTACACATGGTATTCCATACCACACTGTAGCCCGTTGTGAGTGTTGTGGACGCTTATGAAGTTGTACGAAATTCCGCCAATGGACTGCAGGGTGTGTGGACCGAGGTGGTCATTTTCAGAGCTTAATTTTTGAGAAATTTTTAGTATAACATTTTTACCCTAATGATGATGTACAATAAACTACAAACTCAATAAAAACAAGATGAATAAAAATGAGTTTTTTTTTTTTTTTTTTACATTTATTGTGTTGCTTCATTTTAAAAAAATTTTTGTCTCACGTAGCTAGAGCTATTACTAGGTGCCAGTCCCTGCTCCTCACGTTACGCTTCTTTACAGTAGTATTACTGGCTGCAGTTATTGGCTCTGCTTTTATTGCAGCTTAGTTGTTCTTTTACACGAGTCCAATAGCCTTGTAGTTGTGCTGTCAACAAAATTAAAGTGAGAATCAGATATCGTTTGGCAGAGATAAGCTCAATCTGGTTGGGAGATGGGAATCTGCTAATCACAATAAATCAACTTATCTGAATAATGGCCTTGAAACACAACAAATTAAAGTATTGAAAGCTGTTGCCTTTCTTCTTCAAGATATATATGCCCTAATTTATTCTAATGTGCGTTTGAGTGCGATTAGAGGAAAAATATCCCATTGACATAAATGAACTTATCCACCTTATCTTGCTAATAAATCGATCCGGAGCATATACTCATTCTTATACTGATGGTCGCTATAATATACAGCTCGTTTCAATTGATTATCTGGTTCATATAACTTTAAACTAGGTAATTCACAAATTTGGGACAGCTTTAAAAGTCTCAGAGAAATATATATTTTCTTCAGAGCAAATAGCTAAGTATAATGAATCAGATACTTATTAAATACCTACGCTTAAATCTCACAATGATAGCATTGATAAACTATTTGTGTCCTTTGAAATGCTAAACGAAATTAATGAACAATATTTACATGTTCCAAAAATAAATGTAGTGTGTTACGCTAATAAGATTAAAAATTCGTAAATGAATTAATTTGCGCATTTTTTTTCTCTTGAGGATTTTTCAAAAAAAAAATGTATTACGAATGTCTTAAGATAGAGTACCGCTTCATTTTCTCAATCGAAATGCAGAGAAACAAAAACAGAGTAAAACGTTCACAGTAAAAAGCACTGTTGCTAATTGCTTATTAAAAATTATGCATGCAGTTACTTTCCAATTCATCTTTAAAGTAAATCGCAAATTTAAAAAAAAAGAAAGAAAGAAAGAAAATTCTGAAAACTTTCAGATTTTACATTACGCCCAAAGGGGCGTTTTTTTACCGTTTTGCGTATTATCTTTATTAATTCAATATCATGTTCTTCACCACTTAAACCACAAAATTCAATTCAACAACAATATCGCAAAGTATTTTTAAAATGAGTATATCTATAGAATTTCGGATACACAGTTTCCCGCACCGGAGATAGGATTTCCCCATGTTGCCATTGCTTGCTTTGAAATCGTTGAGTTTCTTAATCAAAAACTCACAAATGCTTTACAAAATATGAAATAGATAATAAAAAAAATTTAAAAAATCTGAAATGTTTCAGATTTTAAATTACGTCCAAAGGGACGCTTATTTAACATTTTGTGTGTTACCTTTATTTGTTAAATACCATGTTCTTCGCACTTAAACCATAAAATTCAGTTCAACAGCAATATCGCAAAATAATTTTGAATTGAGCATATCTTTAGAAATTTCGGTACACGCTCTCACGCGCTGGAGAAAGTTTGTCAATGAAAAATTCCTTAAAGTTTTAGAGAATATTGTTACGAATTTCACATTTATTTGGCTATTTATTTAGAATTGTAATAAAAATTCCTTTTTATTTTCCCGTGCAACGCAGACGATTTTTGAAGAGAAAGCTACGTCAAAAAAATAAATAAAATAAGCAGTAAATTGAAAAGTGAAACGACGTAAAATGCCAAAACGAAAGTAATAGT
>KK121323.1:247256-263802 GCA_000611955.2 Stegodyphus mimosarum
TTATGCAGATTTTTCATTTTTTAAAATTTAATGCAGAGCGATAACATTTAGTGGCAACAATTTGAAAAGTGATACGCCGTTTTTGTGTTTCCGACGCAAAATCGCAAAACGAAAGCAATAGTCCTTCGGGACTAAATCCCTTTGGACTAATAAATTCCAAATTTGGGCTTCCAGATGCCCATTCGAGAAGAGAATTACGTTGTTCAAAAGTTGATGCCTCTAGGTACCGTTGTTTTTCGCAGTGCGAGAAACATACATTCATGCAGATTCTTCATTACTTAATTTCCTTAAATATAATTTAAGGCTTCAATATTTGGTGGCAACAGTTCGGAAAGTGATTCAAACTTTTATAGCGAATCAACGCAAAAGGCCAAAACGAACCTTTCTGGGCTAACGCTCAATTAGAAAGAAACTAAAAGGGTTTAAATTTTATTGCCCAAAAGTTTAATATAGTTTATTGGTATAGATTATCTATAGATATGCCCCATGTGGAATAATGAAGCATTTTATAGAATACTAGTTGAACATAGATTTAGACTAACACGAGAACGTTATATATCTTCTGCATATTTTAAAAATGAAATATATGTAATTTAATTCAATAAAAATATTTAATGTTTTTGATTAAATATAGCATGAATTAAATGCATTTTTATTTAAATCAATCGGATTTAAACGTAATATATATATTTAAGAATTTCATCTATTGCTTTTAAATAGTTTAGTTTGTTTATCAGTAGCAGACAGGTTAAGTATGAAAGAATAATATCTTACGTTTTTACGAATGGCAACAGATTCGAATGAAAAGAGAAACAAGGCAAAGTTTCTAGTAGTAATGAACTAAATATTTTTAAGAGAAATGCAAGTGAATTAAATGCAGTTATTCTTGTATATGTCATTTCTGTACTGTTATTCCTTTGCTGCGGCACTTTTCTTAATCACGTATATGAGTATCTCACGGTTTTATTTGTAGTTCCATGTTATCCAATTATGTTATGAATATTTAAAAAATTATTTTTCTCTTTTTAGTGCATTTAACAAAAAGCATTAAGTTTTTATACATTTTATTTATATCTTTTAGTATAAAAAATGCGAAAAAGTACTAAAAAAAGCATCGCGAAGAGAAAAATTTGTTTGTCTACTGACTTTGGATTTTCCGATCTGCCCTGTAGTCGAGCATATTCATAAACGTAGTTCAATTTCTCAGTAATTTAAAACCGACCTTAACACCGCTTAAAATCATGGCGATGTTTACCAATGGAGGCATAAAGCTTTTGATTTCAAAATCCACCATTGTTATAAAAGCAAAATAACTTTAAAAAAATCCTTTTCTAACTGAAAAATTTTTTTTAAAAAAACCTGGTAAATTACTTAGGAAATTAAAAAACTTCGTTTGGAACTATTTTTGGCTTATCGAATGGTGCTAAGATAAAAATTAAAAAAAAAAAACATTCCGATGGTTAATAATAATAATAGATAAGGTTATGTGAGAAACATTCAACACTGAATGAAAAATATCTGAATCAAATTTTGAAAAATCTCTGTGAAACGATTACAAATTGGTACGCTTTAAAACTTTCAAGAAATTCGAATTGGTCGAAGAGTTGTTATAAAATCTGATTCAGACAAACAAATAAATAATGCAACAAAGTTAAATTAAAATTAATGGTAAAAACCGAACTTATTATGAATTGCAAAAGTGTAAAGCTAAGAAATAGCATGTACGTCAGTTAAAATAGCAATCATTAAATTTTAATGTATTTGGCAAAAAACCAATCTGTCTCTTTTCTCGTAAGAGAGTCTGGGGGGGGGAGGAATAGAAAGCAGAAGGATCCAGAAATCCGAGGGTGTGGCTTTGCTTTAGATATCCTTTACTGGTTTCACTATGAAGATTGCTTCAAAAAAAATGTCCGTAGGTACTAAAACAGCATGTCATTGATTTTTTTAACTTTCTTCTTTTATGTTATTCCCGAGTTGAAGTCTATGCCCGTACATTATTTTTACTTTAAATTATTCGCCAAATAACTTTTCATGTAATA
This sequence comes from Stegodyphus mimosarum, assembly GCA_000611955.2. NCBI lineage: Eukaryota > Metazoa > Arthropoda > Arachnida > Araneae > Eresidae > Stegodyphus > Stegodyphus mimosarum. The sequence goes on from KK121323.1 coordinate 249,296, forward strand.
TATATATATATAAATGCTCGAGTGATTAAAATTATTAGGCACTTCTTTTATACCTAATATCTTAACCCTCCAAGTTGTGAGAAGAAATTGAAATTTACCATTCCAAGTCACCCTTTCTTTGTAATAGGTTGAAACAACATTTTTTCCTTATCACGTATCCAAATCGGTTACTGCTAATAGGTTCCAAGCGGATGGAAAATTTTCAAGCAAAAGTGTTACCCTTCTTTTTTCACTAACGACTGAGGGAACAACATTTACCTAGACTTCACGTTGCAGTTCTGTTATTTAAATTATTCTACGTTGTAATTCTACTACTGATACACAAATTATATTCACCTAACCGATATACATATTTCTTGTTTACTCTTGGTGGATTATTCAAAGCAAGGATTCCAAACTACAGTACATGTACTACTAATGGTACATTATACTATTTTTGGTTTGTCAGTTTATGGTTTGATACAGTTTTCACGCAAAATATTTAAATGAATGTAAAATGGCGCCCTTTTTAATATCTTGTTTTAATCTCTATTATTCAGGTACATATATCATATATATTTTTCCGTTTTTGAAGTCTTAATTTCACGTTTATTGCGGTGCCCGCTACGGCCATATGCTAGTTAAAATTTATGATGGTACATAAATTTTGATTCTTTTAAAAAGTTTGACAATCCCTGTACTACTCCTCTGCTTCCCAGCCTAGTGACGCTAATCTGCCATACCGATGAACCCGGTTTCGAATTCCGAAGAAGGCATGGATGTTTGTAAGCGTATATTATCTGTACCCCAAGGGGCATTCAAAATAAACGGTGATCCGAAAATCCTGTAGAGAAACTGATGGTAGGAGAAAAGTGGTAGAAGACCCTCGGCCTCGTTCGTTCGTACGTTCCTCGGACCTCGTATCGTTCTATCTCAAAACTAAGGCAGAAGCTTACCAATTAATTAAGTTCAGCAATACCTCAATCACCTGGGGTACAACGAAGATGCTGGCCGAGCTCTTACATGAACCTATACTAAGTTCGAAAGTTTTCAAACTAAAGGGTTGATAAGTTTATCGCCATGAACTTTTAAGATTTCAGGAGACTTGCATTGAACTTTGTAATTACCAAAATCTTATTCTCACGAACAAGACACTGGGTTTACCCTCAGCTAATCACTATAAGAAGCGCACTTACCAATCATGAGCTACCATGGGTAATGGATGTAGCCTTCCAGCAGTATTATGTTTTCGAAACAGAACTGCAGTAACGCGTATGTACAACAAGGCGTCTCGGCGCTGCACAAAATGGAAGCTTCGCTAGCTTTACACTCTATTGAGCGCACTTTAATTTGGCTAACCTTTACGTCTCAGGGAATAAAATTGTGCTATGAATCAAAAGAAGAAACAGAAAAGTGTTTATTATGGTTAGCTACAAGCCAAATTTAAATGAATTGTCACAACTTAACCCTATTTCATAGCTACTATCCGGGCGAAAGGATTTTTAAGTTTGTCGGTTATGTAAAATAGATGTAAGAAAAATATGCCAAATTGAACTTTAAAACTGAGCAAAGTCAGTTTTAGACTGACGTTAGTTTATTGGAAAATCCTATAAACATTTTGTAGGAAACTGACGCAAGTCATTCCTGAATTAGCAATATAAACAATTTCTCTCTAACGTTTCTACCTGTGCATTATAGTCGACTTCAAAAGAATAATTTACTGACAAAGTACTTTAACAATAAAAAGATCACAATCATCTAGATCAGATCGAACTTTTATTTATTTATTTATTTCAAATCTTAAACTAATTACAGTAGCTTTTGTTTTCAATAATGTAATGTAAATAAAGCCAGTACAGTAGAACTCCAGTCATTTCAGACTCCAGATAATTACATCTTCTGATCTAGGTTAAGTAGCTTGTCCAGCGGCCGAACGTTAAAGTGGCTGAACTCTGATAATTCAACCCGACGAACGGCCTGCCTGGCTGCATAGGCATTTTCTTAGTTTTTTGAGATGCATAATGTGGAAACGAAACAGTTTTCCTTAGAAACGAAGGCCTGTCTTTCCTTAGGCAGATATTCTCGTGTGTTGTGCCATAATCAATAAACCAAACCAAACCTCTGAGTTAAGCAAACTGATGCTTATCAATGTACTAGCCACTTGACGCATAGAGTAATTAGTATAATAAAAGGGAAAACATGAAAGCATTTGAGTGTCTTAGTATAATTTCTCTGGTTCAGATAATACCGTATTTGCCGACGTGTAAGACGCACCTTTTTTCTTTGAAACTAGTGCTGAAAAACAGGGTTCGTCTTATACGTCGATATTAAGCTTATTCCGAGTTCTGCAATTTTTTTCTCGTTTCCTTGCGGAGTGTGCAAATATTAGCGTTCAGTGAATGCGCATACGCTATCATCGACGATCATAGCTGGGTTCGTTTAAACTTTCCAATTTTTGTGAACGACTTTTAAGTATGTGAAATTTCTACTGTTTAGTTTTCTTAAATTTGTTACTACATTACAGCTCAAAAATAAAGTCGGCATTGCTATAACATAGTATACGTGCTACGTGTGAGTGCGTATGCTAGAGAACATGGAAACAAGGCTGCAGAGAGGCATTTCGGGCCACCCCCAACTAAGAAAATGATAAGAACGTGGCGGTATCAGGAAAAGGATCTGAAAAAAGCAACTCACGGGTAAACTTAACCTACGAAGGGGAACTTCACAATGGCCTGAACTTGAGGCAGAGCTGAGTACTTGGATTTTAGGTCACAGCAAAAAATGATTATTCATCAAGTGAAAGCGATAGCGACTCTTGGAGAGATTGCCGATTTTAATGGATCAAACAACCTGGTGTTCAAGATTCAGAGAGAAACCAGCTATATATGCGGACTAAAACAAAAATATCGCAAAAGATGCCAGACGAATATGAAGCAACAATTATTGAACTTCGTCATTAACGCACAAAAACGAGAAAATTTGTACTTGCACAAATACGAAACATTGACAAGGTTTCTCTGACTTTTGATGTGCCCTCAAACAAAACTGTAGATTCCAATGGTACAAGAAAAATTGCCTAAGGGAGTGTTTGTATATGTTCATACAACAGATTTGATGAATGGAGGAGGAATGAAGTTATGGATATATAAAATTTGATCGAGGCGCTTTTGGCGGACTGTTCAAGAAACCTTCCTTACTAGTATGGGATCAGTTTCGTTCTCGCAAAACGGAAGATGTTAAAAATAAACTCTAAGAATTGAAAACTCTGTTAGCTGTAATTGCAGGAGACCTAACTAGTCAGCTTCAACCTTTAGATGTCTGCATCAATAAACCATTTAAGAGATTTATGAAGGAGAAGTGGAATAACTGGATGCAGTCTTCGAATTTTGAGGTTACACCATCAGGAAGAAGGAAGAGGTCTAAGAGATAGTGGTTAAATCATTTAAGAAGTGTTGCATTAGTAATGCACTGGATGGTACAGAGAACAATTTGTTGTATGACAGACTGATTTAGAAGAGGTTTCATGTGACTCTTCATTTAGCTCTGGAGATGAGTGTCTGGGTTTTGACGAAGATTAAAAGGTGTCCTTTCCTAGATAGATTATCTGTTTGCATAAAGTATTACTTTGTATTTGTATTACTTTATATTTAAAACACTGTAAATTCATTATAATGATCAGTAATAACGGTTTATCCTTACAAAATGTGTATAAAAAAGGGGGTGCGTCTTATGTGCCCTCAAATACGGTAATTAATTATAAAACAGATGAAAAACTCCATTTATTACTATTAAATCTCTCAGTTTGTCAGTCAATAACAGAAAATTAAATTTGAAAAAAAAATTTAAAATTTTTACTCTTAGCCAAAGGACAACCCATTGGTGCGTGGGAGATTTAAAATATCTAATTTTGGGCCGCAGCAGCGCGTTTCTTTTAAACCGCTGAGTTTCTTGATTAAATTTGAAACATAACTATCTTACGCTTAGTCGAATGGCAGCACGTGGTTTTTAAATCGCCGAATTTGTTAATCAAGATTGCATTAATTTTGCACAAAAGAGGAAATAAATAAAAGGCATATTTGAAATTCGGTCTTCGAGATGTACACTGCGGGGGGGGGGAGAAAGACAGTTCTATATCTCCCGTTTTACTGGCCCAATTAACGAAATTTTTCATGTCTCGTTTTCCCTGTCTCGAAAGCGCGACTTAGGATATGTATTAGATTTATATATAGCATTGTTCTAATATAGGTATTTTGACACAAAAATCGGACTTTTTCTGAAATGACATGCCAATTTTTTTTCTATATTTCGATTCTACGACTCAAATTATGCTAAACTGCCAAATTTTGTAAAAAATCGCTCGAGTAGTTTTTAAAAAATTAGCTGTCAAAATTTTAGCTCCTCAATGTTAATTCAATTTGGCATGTATTTATTAATATCTCCTTTTTTATTTGATTCCTTCTTTCACAGTTCGAAATTTAGGTTCACTCCAAGCAAAATTCACCCCTTTTTTATGAATTATTTTTAAAATTTGTATTTTTAAATAACTTTTGTAAATTTTTTGAAAAAGATTTTGAATTATAACCTATAAAATTTTTACCATCAACTTGAAGTAGATGTATTTCTAAGTATTTAAATTTTGCTAAATTTGTATATTTAAATTTGTGCTAAAAATTAGAGCTTTTTATTCAAAATTTTGGAAGATATAGGGGAATTTATATATTGGTGCGGTTTTGAAATTTGGCATATTTGTTGAAAGCGATAATAACATTTAATGTGGTTTACGCACTTTGTTGAAATTATTTAAAAGAAGAACGATGTGACTATTTTTCCGCTTATGCACAATGTAAAAAGGTAGGAAAAATGTGACTTTTTCCCTCTCCATTACAATGGAAGAGATAAGAAAATAGGTTGCACGTATAACGAAGTTTGCCTAGTGAATTATTCTTGGCGCAAGCTGAAAAAAATTCGCCAAATTAATTTTTGAATTTCTCCGTAAATTTCCAACCAAATTTTACAAAATTTAATATTTAGGCATAAATTAAGTCGTAGAATCGAAATACGGAAAAAAATTGGTATGTTATATCAGAAAAAGACCCATTTTGTGTCAAAATGAATATGTTAGAAGAATGCTGTATATAAATATAATATATATCCTAAATCGCGTTTTCGAGACATGAAAAGCGCAATTTGAATTTCGTCAATCGGCCCAGTAAAATGGGAGATTCTGAACTGTCCCCCCCTCTTTTTTTATTTTTTTTTTTTTTTTTTTTTTTTTTTTTGCGCAGTGTACATGTTCGGGCGGAAGACTAAAGTGCGTGCGTTCAAAATTTGGTGGCTCTAAACCGTTTTTTCACAGTGCAACTTAACATGTATACATATAGACTTTCCATCATTTAATTTAACTAAAAATATTTACAGTACAAATAATATACATATTTTATTCTACAATTTCTACCATCCTCAGGGTTTAATTTCTAAAATCAGAAGTGCCGGAGTCCTATGGAAGACCCGTCCGGAAGAAGCGAAAAGAAAAATAAATAAACTAAATAATAAAAAAATATAAATAAAAATTTATTAAATTCTTGGCAAATAGTTAAATAAAAGAAATAAAATATCGGACCTCATCTTATTTGGAGCTGCAGACGCGATACGTTTACAAACATCCATACCTTCTCTGAGATTCGAGCTCGGGCCCTTCAGCACGGCAGTCAGCGAAGCTAAACTTCTATTCCGGTTGGGCGGCTTTGAGCATGTGTTGTCATTGATTCATAGTCTGCTAAAAAGCGACTACTGTCTAAACCGTCACTGTTAAAAATCAAGTGTACATCAGCGAATTTGAGCATTAGGAAGAACATAACTTTGTTTGTCTATTGACTTTGTTTTTCACAACTTGTAGCATGAATGCCAGCCAGTTTCTCTTAAAAAGTCCTCAACGATAGTATTCCTCCGTTAGGCAGATAGCCGCCTTGTACTTTGCCAGAAACTACAGATTAAACAGGTTAAACAATTATAATAATTATATAATAAAATTATAATGATTATTATTATTATACAAGGTGTTAAATATCGTCTGCTTATTAATTGTATTTTTCTCTCTTTCAAACGGTATTTCTTTTTTGAACCCCCATGAATGCCGTGAGACACAAAGGGATGCACGACCGAGTCATTGGGACTATCTTTTTTACAGAAAAGACGGTCTCATCAGTCGTATACTTAGACATGTTGGAAAACTACGTATTTCCACAACTAGAAGAGCTTCAGCCACATGTCTTTTTGCAATAAGATGGTGCACCACCTCATTGGGGTACCATCGTTCGTAGTACTTTGAATGACCATTTTACAGGAAGACGGATTGGGCGAGGAGGTCCAATTCCTTGGCCACCCAGATCACCTGCTATAACGCCGCTGGGCTTTTTCCTTTGGGGATTTGTAAAGGACAACGTTTACAGGAGGACAGTGTCGAACATGGATGACCTAAAAGCCAGAATTACAACCGTAATAGCTTCTGTGGGTGCCAACATGCCTGCCGGAACCTGGCATGAAATTGAATATCGAATTGATATTGCCTCCGTGCGACGAAGGGGGCACACGTGGAATTTTATTGACAAGGGTCATGAAACTTTTTGAGTCTATTTAACCACCTATGTTATTAATTTTAATCTATCTTTATTATTTTATGAGTTATTAAACATCAAAATGGGTCCGGGACTTTATAAACACCCTGTATAATAAAATTATAATAACTATTATATAATACAATTATAATAATTACACAGTCCAGTCACATTAATGTGACCACCACGTACTTTCCATGTCAGAGTTAAATAACCAATCACAGAAGGCAGGTGGCAGCACAGTGCAGTTGAGCGTATATAAAGGGTGTGTGAGGGCTTCGGAAAACATTTCAATCGTTGGCGTAATGCAGAAACGAAGCGATTTATCCGACTTCCAAAAGGGCATGATCATTGGCTTTCGGCCCAAGGGTGGAAGCATTTCCGAAACGGCTGAGTTTGTGAACTGTTCGCGTGCCGCCGTGGTAAAAGTGTACCGTGCATGGCAAAATGGGACTGTCCAAAATCAGCGACGTGGCAAATGTGGTGCACCACGGGCCATAGATGACAGAGGCGAACGACGGTTGCGGAGATGCGTTCGGGCAGATAGACGGGCTACCGTTGAGCAACTGACCACCAAAATGAACCAAGGGGCTACCAAAAGTGTCTCCCAAAGTACTATTCAGCGAACATTGCTGCGTCTGGGCCTCCGAAGCAGACGCCTGGTTCGTGCACCTATGCTGACTGCTGTTCATCGACGGCGAAGGCTAGAATTTGCACGCCAGTACAGCAGCTGGACGTCCACTGAGTGGCGACAGGTTGCGTTTTCGGATGAATCGCGTTTTATGCTCCATCGGACAGATGGACGTTGGCGTATAAGGCGTGAAACCTCTGAAAGGAACCACCCTGCAACCATTGCCGGAACGGTCCAAGCTGGAGGCGGGAGCATTATGGTCTGGGGAATGTTTTCCTGGCATTCTCTAGGTTCACTGATCATTGTGGAAGGCACAATGGATCAATACAAGTACGCATCTGTCCTTGCGGACCATGTTCACCCCTACATGCGCATTGTTTTTCCTCAGGATGATGGCATCTTCCAGCAGGACAATGCGAGGTGCCATACAGCTGCCAGTGTACGTGCGTGGTTCGAAGAGCACCAGGATGAGTTTACCGTCCTCCCCTGGCCAGCAAACTCACCTGACTTAAACCCAATCGAGCATCTGTGGGACCATCTCGATCGAGTTGTTCGCGCCATGGATCCTCAACCGCGTAATCTAGCGCAGCTGGCCACGGCATTAGAGTCGGCATGGCTCAACATCCCAGAGAACACCTTCAGGGACCTATGTGACTCTCTTCCTGCACGTCTCGCAGCAGTCCGCTCTGCGAAAGGTGGTTATTCTGGCTTTTGACAGATGGTCACATTAATGTGACTGGACTGTGTATAATATTAATGATTAAACAATTTCGGTAAGGTTACATCAATTTTCTCTTTACGGAAAGAATATTTGCCGTTCGACAAACATGTAGAAAAGAATATTTGCCGTAAAACTAAGGTCATTACGTTCTATCAATTTTTTTGGTTGAATTCGCTATTTTTTAAAGCATAAAACGTTTTAATGCATAATATTTTTTTATTCTTTAGTGTTATCAATTTTTAATTATATGAAATAAAAACTAAATGAATAAAAACAAATAAATAAATAAAATAGAACAAAATTCATCATAACTTGCAATAAGATATTTTATTTGGTCCTTTTGAATATTCAGAGAAACTATCTGCAGTTAGTTAGGCTACTGCTAGTTGTACGCATGATTTTCGATTCCCAAACTATTAAACAGTAAATAAGCATATAATTTCAATTAAAAAATTCATCGAAACATTATCAAAAAACATTATCAAAGCATTTTCATTACAAACGTGAGTTAAATGTCCTGACTTTCTTCCTAATTCGATTTAGTGTTTTTAGCTGAAATCTTTTTCCGCAAAAATGCAGTTTATTTCGTGATAGAAAATAGTGAATAAATGATTCTAACATTAAACATTTTTTATAAGCATTTGAATTCTATCAGGAAAACGAAATCTTTGGAAAAGTTTCCTCGACGTGTACTGCTACTGTAAAATGTTCTGAGTCACTGAACAGACTTTCCTTGTTGAAAGATGAAATATGCTTATAATTAATTTTCAATTATCCCCTCACATTATTTCTCTCCAAAGCTGGGATTTTAGATTTCTTCTTCTTTCTTAATGCAAAAAGACATCCAATGATGTAAATTCTATAAAGCTGTATCGTTCTGTTCTGGTTTCCAAAGCCAAGTAAAATTAAACTAGTTGTTAATTAATTTACATGTTTTTAATTTTTACGTTAATTAAAATAATATCGAAACATAACATAAGGCATTTTTTTGGTGAAAGTGTCTGTTTAGATTGACCTCTGACCTCCTGCATTCGGCAAACATGTAGCGCATAAAAAATTGAGAAATTTGTCTTTTTTTATTATCATGTCTAAATTTATTACAAATTCTCAGCGAAGAAACGTAATAACAGACAGCATATTTCCGTATATAAGACGAGAAATTTTAGCAAAATTTTTGGTGTTGATGTTTGGTTGTCGACTTGCATTCTAGTGTAAATGATTTATAAAGAACCTGATCACATAAATAATATTATACGTTAAATAAATGAAGAAAAATTTTCATTTTATTTAACCCTAACATGCATTAATCAAATTTCATAATCTCAGTATTCGACTCGGAATTTTCTAGCAATTTTCTGAAGCATCTGTCTCTGCTAAAGGTAATTATGGATGAATGTCATCATCCTTTATTTCATCATTAATTTCGCTGTCATCCTCCTCGTAGAATTATTATGTTCATTTTATTTTTTTCCATAGCAGCGAAAGTTCAGCAAAAGAGAACATTTTTATTTCAAACTTATCAGAAACTCAGTTCTTTTTTTTTTCCGGACATCTTTCACTCTGTCTCAGAAATGCAGAATTGTATGTGGTGGTAACACATAAATTGTATGTGGTATGTGGGAACTGGCAGTAAAAAAAAGTAATTGTACGTGGGGACACCAAAATCTTCTAAGTGCTTAGGGCTTGATAATAACGGTAACATAAATGAAGAGAAAAACCTTTTGTGGTTGCTTAGAAATAATTACCACTTATTGGACCCAACTACCTTTAGCACATCGCCGCTAAGTACCATTCAGAAATTCATTACCAAAACAGCTATAGCATGTACTTAAAACGATCTAGGTGTAGTAGTAAAATTATAACACTAATGTTATCAAATATAATTTGTATTTTGATGTTTTAAATCACTGATTTTCCTTCAAAACAGTTTTCTTACATAACATTTCCAGAGTCACTGCTGGGATGCGTTAGAAGTGAAATCAATTTCCAACTGCTCCATTAAAGTTTTCTGGATACAGTCCGCCATATCAAAACATTTTAATCCTTTCAATCCTGGATTTTCGAACAGCGAAAATAAAATATACAAAATATTGCGTATGGGTGTTAGAAGAACTCCCTTGCAACATTAAAAGTTCTTACTTGAGTTGTTCCTACTATCATATCTTCCACAAACAATGTTCAAAAGCAAATATCCGCAAGACGAATGAGAAAAAGATGCAGACTAGCCGCCAGATGAGACCTCTGGCGGTGAATAATAAAATAGTCTCTACTACTAATAAAATAGACCCCTACATATGATGATAGCAAACGCCATTAGCAGGACCGAAAGGGTTAAAAAGAGTTTTAAGTCTGGGGAAATGGAAAAAAATCGCATGGTTTCAGATCAGAAGAATAACAGAATTGTAGAATTATTGAAAAGCCCTTTTTGAGTCAAAATTTGGTAATGGAGAAAGCTGCGTAATAAATGGCAATATTGTACTGCTACACCAAAATGCTTTGAATTAGCCGTATATGAACAACTTCTTTTTGCAGCTTTTCCTGAAACATAGGAGTTCAGGTTCTTCTAGTTTGGCCTTGATGTGTGACCAGAACTGGATTAACTATTAAGCAAAATAACCGCATGCTTAGAGCATCAAGGCAGGCGTATCACAGAAAGGGTAAAGATCTTAAGGACACAAAGGCCATCAGAAACGTTTCCTATTGCCGGCTTTACTATAGCATAGATGGTGCAGCTAAACCCAGGCAGAGAAAGAAGGAATGGGGAAAAAACAAAAGACTCTAATGTTTAAGACCTCATGAAGTCTTAATCGGACCCTGAGTATGAATGGTGATGTCCCAAAATACCCTTATTCCAAAGCCCGATTTTGCCCGAACCAGATATAGCTTCTGAATATCATTCCTGTCTGAACCTTCGTTTCCTACCCCGCCATATGAATGTAAAAGAGGGTGAGTTCATAACACTTCACCTTCCGTTTGTTATAAACAAAAAACATGGTTCAAAACAATCACTTGAACCATGTGAATTTCTGCTATAATTATGAAATATAACCACAAAAGTCCTTAACCGGCCTATAGCGTCGAAACTGTTGGTTGTAGAGATATATTTACAAAAATATTTTAAATGATGCGAAGATTCATGTTGTGGCATTTTCAAAATTTAAAAGAATTAATTTTCTAAAAATTACGAAATCTAATTTTCTATACGTTACTGATATTTAGAACAGTTTTGTGTTCGTTATAAGAAATAAAGAACAAAAAGTTTGATTCCCGTAAGACAAAAATTGACTGAGATACTTAATTTCAAAATTTGCGATTTTGGACGTCATTCTGAAGTTACATTGAGGGGTAAGTTAATGAATAAATTATAATAAATCAAGTTTGATTTCCCCCCTTAAATTTCATTCAATGATATTCCTTTGTGATTTATGATTTACTAATGTCTTTATTTATAATTTTGTTACATTCGGTATGCCAAAACAATTTTCGCACAAGTCATTCAGAAGTTTTCGACGTCTAAAAATACGTTATTAATATTCTCATGAAATTTTATTACTTCAGAAGCATAACCTGGTAATCATACAAAATTCATCAGAGTACTTTTAATACTTTAAATACTTTAAATACTTTTTATTTTTCATTGATGTAAATAATGTTACGAGTTGGCCACGTGTCAATACTGAAGCCTGCCAATGTTTTCTAGAATTCAAATTTTATAAGATTTGGGGAATAAGATATCAATTTCGAAATAAAAAATTGTCGGCCAATATTTTTCATAATAATCTGCATAGAAATGCTTGTCATGTAATCGCTTAACATCAAGAGACATTTTATAAAGATTATTTTATTTTTAGGACAACAAAGTCCAAATATTTCGCTCTTCAGTTTAGTAGGGTCCCTGAATATGATTCCCGACTTTAATATCAAATATCTCTGTCGATTTTTATCACACAGGACTCAAACATTATGTATTTTATTTTTTATAAATGAGTACAAAATTTTCCTAAACGTAATTATAGGGACCAGAGGAACGTATAAAATGTTAGATTTTGTAATTTTTATAAAATTGATTTCTTTACATTTAAAAATTCCAAAACATGAATCTTTACGTCATTTAAAACGTTTCTATAATTGGTGATACCAATTATACGACCAATGGTTGCGAAAATAAAGGTCGGGTAAAGGCACTTTTGGACACGGTGTTTAAAGCAGCTTAACCTCTTTTTTCATTTGTTAGCTTGTCGCACTGTACTATACTAACTACGTTAGAAGTTCTTTTAATAAGGTGTTAGGAAAACTGTATATAATGAAACTCGGAAGGACCAAAAACCCTAATTTATGCTAGTAGGTCTTTTAGATAAAAACATACATACAAAAGTGGAAAGAGACATTAGGTTTCCTGTTTTAACAATTGCAATTGAAGTATTCTCATAAGTTTAGACGAAATTATTGTACAAAAAGTCACGCACAAGAGAAGAAGCAAAAATTGATGCACGAAAACACAAAATGAGTTGTTTTAGAAGCTATCTGGCAGAATTAACAACCATTCTGATGATACAATAAAGAAACCTTAGCTCTAGATAAAAATTTAGATTTCATTACTTGTGTACCGAACTTTGAATCAATAAAATCATCAATGTAAGAAATTGTCATAAGGTTCTTGGACATACAGACAACGTAGAAGTTATTCTGGAAAAATAATCGGAATTTTTTTTTTTATTATTTGATGACGGTAAAAAAAATAGAATTCTTGCATTCGAGACAGTGTTACGAATAATTTAAAGAAAATGGAGAGTGTTTTGGTGACAGAGAGTCATGTCCATTGCAATTTAGTTAGTTTATAGTTTTCCCGTATATGTTGGAAGTTCTGATGATATAGCAAATGTAATGCCAGTTATACAGAGGGTGTTCACCCATTTTTGTAACGATTTTGATTTTCTCCTTGAATTTAAATATTAATTTAAAAATACAAACGTGACTGCCATCAAATTGGAATAAAGTTTAATTAGAATAGAAGAGAAACACGTCAATGTGACAATCAAAATCGCTGAAACAACCTTGTATTTGGCGTACATTTGGCAGCGATTTTGATTAAGGTTTAATATGTCGTCTGCAGCATTAAAAACAGTTTTTTTTTTTTTTTTTTAATGTCGCTGAAAAATAAACAGTGGATCGAAGGCTATACTTTTACGCTGTTTGAAGAGAAATACTCTTATCTTCTCTACATATAATAAAACAAAGTGTGTGTGTGTGTGTGTAATTCAACAACAGTATCACAAAATATTTAGAAACAGCATATCTTTAGAACTTCCGATGCGTAGTCTGTGTGCGCGCTGGATATAAAAATGTTTTTTCCGTACAGTGTTGCCATTGCTCGCTTTCAGATCGTTGAATTTGTTTATCAAAAATTCGTTAGTCTTACAAAATCTGAAATCTCTACATATAATAAAACAAAGAGTGCGTGCTTCGTTCGTGTTGCGAGTAAGCTAATAGACCCAGGGCCACGAAATTTGGTACATAGGTGTATCTACACAAGAGCCAGTGCACCTCGAAGCGATTTTTTCGAAATTAGAATTAGAATTTTTTTTTTTTATTTTATATTTTGTGACCAAATCGTGTCATTTTGAGACATAATGGGCTACAGGAAAGCGAGATTTCACTCTATACATTTCATTTTTACATCATCGTCAAGCGTAGACACTTAGCTATTTTACGAACTTAAAATAAATTTCGTATTTCAATAAATCGATTAAATACGAATTTATTTAGGAAGGTGAGCTTAACACCTTTTCAGCGGAATTTTTTTAAAAAAAACTTATTTTAAAAAATGGGCTGTTTATTTTCCTTTGATTTTTGGACACGTTGAACTTTAATCCTTTCGACTCCTTTTAAAAAAAGAATTTTGGAAAAATAATAATATTTTGTATTTTTTTAAAATTTTTTAAATGAAGCTTCCGAATACACTTCTCACATCTCAGATATTTTAAAATGTAGTTTTGGCAACAATTTTCCTTTCTTATTGTTGTTGATAGATTTTTGATGAAATTGCATCATTTTGAATAGTTTCATTCTTTTAAAAATTTCGGTTTGGCAACAATTTTTCATCGTATTTCTTATGTTACTGTTTTTAAGAGACTGAAAAGTTTAAGAAATTAAAAAGTTGTTTCTTTTTGCAACGGTAAATTGTTTAATTACTTTATTAGGATAATTAACATTTGTATCAAGGGATATTGCTTATTTCATTGTAATATTATGTTTTAATTATATATAATTTTAAATATAAAAAAGTTTTGCATGATATTTTTTAATCTGTTTAAGTTCTTAATCTGTTTATAATTACATTTGAGTTCTTAAGGTTTTGCAAAGGGAAGTTGGTCAATTTATTTATTAGGATAAGTAATATTTGTATTAAGGTTAGGTTATTAGGTTATTCAGTTATGGCAAAGCACACGAGGGCTATCTGCCTAAAGGGAGGGATGCCTTCGTGGAGGACTTTCTAAGGGAAACTGGCTCGTATACACGTTACACATGGGGAAAACCACGAAAACGCCCATGCAGCCAGCCC
>KK121323.1:278620-305323 GCA_000611955.2 Stegodyphus mimosarum
TCGAGCAGAAGTGCTAAACTGTACTTCGTCTTTCATCAGTACAGCTAAAGCTTTATCTCTGTGCTTGGAAGAGGCAAAGTAAACAATTATTTTGTCTCTTGTCAGTACTCCATCGAAGTCTTCAATGTCATGTTTGACAAATAATCCTCTTATGAAACCCCATTTGGTTTCCGGACGGGGAAAAATAATGGGTGGCAGCTTTTTTTCCCATTTTGCTGAATCCGAATTTTTGTCAGTATCATCAGATTTCGGTTCAGGTTCAGGAGCCTTCGTAGTATCCATGCGCTCGTCGAGGCTTGGTGTGTCTTCTAATGCATTAAAAGCATTTTTTGTAGCAATTTCTGCCGCAGGGGGGGCAGTAGGTATCTTCTTTTTATTAGGCGAATTCTTAACCTCAGTATCAGAATTTGCAGCTCTTTTCACTGTTTTTTGCGGCTTGATCCAACCATCCGCGTCACCTTTGTCGGTTTCAGGAGTTGTTTTCTTGAACATTCTCTGTCTTCTAAGCTTTTGTCTCCTTTCAAGTTCAATTATGCATTCATCCTCTTTCGGGAACTGTTTGGTATAATTAACGTCATAAAATTGAGTACGATCATACCCCACTTTATCCATAAGCTCATAAAATCTCCTTTCTGCGCGTAACAGCTCGTCATTAACAGGACTTCCTCGGCTAGCAGCAGTCTGGAGTTCTTCTACTAACTTCAATGCTTTAAACATTTCTTTATCTTCGGGATCATCCTCACGATGCCCAAAACCGGCAGTGAGAAAAGCATAGGCTTGATCGACGAGAACAGGTCGCCGACGCTGTTTTGGCATGATAGCGAACAGGGACGTACGAATACGCACGGAGCAGCAGAATAAGCAACCCTCCGAATGGTTTCTACCTTTTGCTTAAATAGCACTTGGCTCCACTTCAAATTAGCATAAGCTGAAAACCCGCGCTTCTTCTAACGGGAAGTTGAAACTGAGAAGAGATAGAAAGATTTAAATTAAAATAAAACTTTGTTAGCTTAACTAAAACCTTACAACTTTAGGAGTAGCATTTCACACTACAAGGCAGCTGTTTAAGTAAGAAAGGGACCCCGCCTCCACTATACATTTCCAGTGTTTTCCCAAGTTGAGTCATAGTGAAACTTTCATCCAAGATTTTACTGTAAAGATGTCCACTTTCATTTTAAAACGCTGAAACATCTGCGTTTTTTTTTCAGTCAAATTGTACTATTCTTATTGTTATATTTCAGTGATACATAATACATGACCTGCAATATCTTTCTGCATGTATTTCAGTCAATGTATAATTATTAAATAGTTAACAGTAAAAATTATGGATATTCGAATGAGTAGGAAATTCTTCCACAAATTTAGGATGAAATAATAAACGGGTGGGAACAAATTTTATTGACCTGTATCCAAAGAGCTTTGAAAATGACTGTGCAATATGAAATGGAAATTTTAAAATTAAACATAAAATATTTATGGTATGAGGCTTTATCTAAGTTTAAATACCCACTGTAGCAGAATATGACTATTCCCTTCCAAGTTTCAACTTCCCAGAAGTGTTTAATAATTTATAGTTAAGCTTATTGACACTAAAAGATGAGTACTCACATTCTGTCGCATAGATTCTAAAAATAGTACACATAAATATTTGTTTAGAAAACAATTATAAACTTTCTTCATAATTAGTAAAAATAAAGTTGTATGAAACAAGTTTTGCGTACTTCTTAGAGAAATGCGCAAAACTTCGTTTAATAAAAATAGGTTTTTTGTACCTCAGGCGGATCAAAAAGCAAACTATTTATGTCTTAGAAATTAATAACCTCAGATTTCCAGTTTTTACGCTTATAAATTAAGCCGTATAATTTTTTTATCTTAATCCTTAATTTATTAATGACGAAAATATTAAAATTAAATATAATGTATGGGAACATATATTAACGAAAACTATTTATGTCTTAGAAAAGTTACGCAGTGGTGCCGAAATGAAATAGAATAATGTAAAAACTTGTTAATTAAATTTTTTAATAGTAAATGATACGATTATGCTTGAAAATCAAATCATTTACTATTAAGGCGTGTTAATTAAATTTTTCAATTTGCGAAAATTATTGAAATATTGCAATAACAAGGAGAGAATTCCTTTCTGAAATATTCCATTCGTTTGTGTAGTGAAAATTGCAATGTAATTCGCGTTCTTTCAGATGTTGAAATGCAACTTAAAATTATTAGGACAACGCGGCCATTGATATGTTTAATATTTTCACTAATTATTTTACCGAAATTTCCGAAGTAGTATATACTTTTAGATGTGTGATGCCATTTTTATTATCATTATTATATTATTATTGATGATTTCACGTACTGAAAGCTGGGAAAAGTAGATTAAAAGCCAAAGTAAAGTATATTGTAAGGTTTCATTTCAAATAACGATTACAAAGTACTCCACGAAGGCGTTCTTTTCCTTTCCTGAATTTTTCTTCTTTTCCTTAGGCAAATAGTCTTCGAGTGCTTTATTATCATATAATAATTCAATTCCATTTAAATAACGTACAAATTATTACCCATTACTGAATTCTACGCTTAAATTGTTTCACGTTGTTAAAATAAATTGTAATTTATTGTATTTTTTCAAACCTTGAGAAATTAATATATTACTTTCGAAACAAATTTAATATCTTCAGAATTATCTTATACAGATAGCTTGAATTTTTGGTAGATGGGTAATTTACAGGCTCAGAAACACCACAGCTCTTCTTTTTCCTAAAGCAAATCAAGTAAATTCAAAAGTAAATCCTCAAGCATTAAAATATGCTTAGTAAATAAGATATATTTTACGAGTTCTATGCCTTCAGATTTAATTCTCGATTAAGGATTTTAAAGAGTTCTTAACCTGCATTTTATCTGCAATGTGAGAATATTTTGAAAATTTTGGTATGAAAAATTGGATAAATATTGATTCACTCATTAATTCAAGTAAAAATATTCATCCATTCCATCTTCCCTCCCCCATGAGTAAAGAAGAAGTAATGAATTTCGATGAATTTAATGAAAAAAAAAAACAATTTATGCGGGAAATTAACTGAAATATTTGGCCGCTTTATGTTTGAGCATCTGAAAGAAACTTTGTGTTCTTAGCCTGTCGCATAAAACTCCCCCCTTTTTTGCTAACCTTGAATTCATTCAAAGATCCCTAAGCCGAACGGAAAATCTCTCCTTTCCAAATGTGATATCATAAATTCTTTGCGTTTCCTGGATGAATGCGGCATTTCGACATGTGGCTGGGCAAAGTCCTTTCATGCCACAACTGCTTAACTTACGTTAATGATTATGTGTCTTTAAGAAAGGAAAGCATAAATTTTGGGATTAGCAATTGATACTCACGAGTGATTCCCCCTCCCCTTCAGATTATTAGTCTAAAAAAGAGAAAAAAAATCGATCCTCCTTTAATTTTTGCCATTTTGCAATGTCAATCGTACTTCTGAATCCAAAATTTTTTCATCCCTTACCTACCTCCTAGTGCGACTGCATAGGTTGCAATTACCGTCGTTTTTTACATTGTGGGAACCATATATTCAAACATGCAGATTCTTCCTTATTTAGCTTCTTTAAAAATGATACAGGCTGAAATTATTTGGTGGCAATAATTTGAAAAGTGATGCCTCGTTTATAGTGAACCAACGCAATATATGTTATATTAAACTGTAAGAATCATTCACATTAATAAATTCAATTTCAAGTTTAATATTAGGACTGATTTTTGGACTTGGGCTTAATGGAAATGCTTGTAAGAAATTCAATATATGAACAAAATCAAACGCTGCGAATGACATATTATGAAAAGACAAATAACATACCACGATTCCTCTTAACTTGCAAAGTTCATTCCAAATTAAGTACCAGAACCCTGCCTAGTTACTTCTTTGATTTATATTCCGAAAATATGCCTATTGAGAAAGTATATCTATTGATTATTTTCGAATTCAGTGTCAATTTGTGTCTGTTTCATGCGCTTCCAAGAGCCCCCTATCTGCGTCATTTTGGGAACTGCGTCACTGCACCATATAGGTAGCAGCCCTTAAAAACTTAAAAGAAGATGAATTCTTCTATGTAGAATCTTTAAGTATATATGTATATATATAATTCACTATATACTTAAAGATTCTAAAGTTAAAAGTAAATTGGAGTCAAAGCAAAGCTGTTCCTCAACTGTAAAAATATTAGCAATCGTGTAGCAGAGGTTTAACACAAAATGCAAACATATCAAAATTAAAATAAGAATTCCTAGTAGAACAAATTCTAAAGATAAAAATGAAAAGCAAAAGTGAAAAAAATACAAGATAAATACAAGATAAAAAATATAAAAATAATAATTAATCGTCTTTTACTAAAATTCGAATTCCGAACTCATCAGAGGAAAATGAATTAAAGCTTCTATATATATACAATAGAATTCGTCTTTTAAGTTTAAGGAGTCACACGACCCTTGAATGAGTCGAAAGAATTTTTTTACCTTTTTTCAATCTTGTGCAACTTTTTTAATTCTTATCAAAAATACTCAATATTTTTTTCTTTATTAGTTTAATTTCTATACTTTAATTAAATATACTTGAAATTTGAAAATTATAATAAAAATTGTAAAAATAAATGTTAAATTATATGACATTTTTCACATCTGATTAATCTGTATACACACTGCGCGCACATGTACAAGAAATGTTTTGCACCAAAATGTTTACTTTTTCTTTTTTTATGCAGAAGAATATTTGAGACTATAACTGAACTAAAAATATTAAACAATTCATGCATTTTAAATTATTTTATGATATATATATTAAATGTAAATTTTTTGCTATATTTTGATCTTTACATACCTTATAAAATCAAAACATTTCATTAAAATACCAAAATTTTAGTTCAATTAATTTAGAGTAACATGATAATACTATGGTACAAATTTCATAAAGATACATTAAAAAGTTTTTGAAATATCATGCGCGACGCATTAAAAAAACACATTTTGAGATAAAGGCCTGTAAAGTTTGCATCGTTAAAAAAATGAGTAACACTGTGCCTTAATGAGTCTAACTCATACTGTTTAGTACCTAATTTGTATTTTATGCTTCTTGTTTGTGTTTTGAATAAAGTTAATGACAGAATATATATTTATAATAAGGAAACTGCATCTGAGAAAAAATTAACAATACGTTGTTTAATGAAAGTGATGACACAGTCAACCGTTTTCGAGGATACATTGCTGTAGATAAAGATATATTGTTCATATATATGAAAGAGAATGCAATGTGCAAACTGTGTTATAAACCTATAAATATTCCTGAGAATAAAAATATATTAATAATCAGTTTCTTGAACAAGATGTTTAAACTTTTGTCGACACATATAACTTGAATATTATCACAAAACACTGCTACTGTTCATAATATTTATATACACAAATTAAAAACCTCCAGGCTCATACATTATTCCCTCTTGATCCATTTGCTGATGTTCTAAACTTGCTTTGGATCTTTTCCTTGCTTTTCGTGCTTCTTTAGTGTTTTGCATTGCTCTCTTCTTAGCAGTATTTACACGTTTCATATCACTGCGAAGTTGAGATTTTATAGCATTTATACCTGGATGGATACCCATTTACCTCATGACAGACAACCTACCCTTTTTACCCATGTTAAATAAAATTGCTGCTTCATATACAGCAATTTCTGCAATTCGTTTCCCAGATCCAGAAGTTTTCGGACACATCTGCCATATGAGAGAATTAAAAGATTCATTCGGATTCTGAGTAAAGCTACCAAGGCATCGTTTCAAAAGATCTGGACTTGATAAAGCTTTAAAAACAGGTTTTATAACATCCATGACTGAAGATGGCAAAGTCACTTTATGATGAAATTTATCTACTGAGCCATTTGAAACTGCCTGTTGGTATTTACACCATGATTCTGCACCAGCAGGACAAAATGTATGTAATGGCTCAGCATCAGTTGATCTCGTATGAAAATAAACCGCCCAAATACCCTTACGCATTTCATCAACTGACAAAGCATTTGAGCGAATTGCATTTCCATAATACTGAGTCAGCTTATTTATCATGGTGTCTGTCAGTCGTCCTTTGCCTGATAAAGGTTTACCATCCTCCAGCTTTTTAGATCGATAGTCTTGTTTCAGCTTTCTCAGTCGAGTTCCCATTCTCTTTTGTACGTGACCAACACATTCAAGTTTGGAAACAGTTTCGTCACCATATGGTTTGCTGTCATGTATACCAGTGAATGTTCTAGAATCACCGTCACCAATATAATTAATATATTTGAGACCTCTTTCAGCTTCCGATCTGTGAAAAATTTTTATCATACCATCGACTTCCATTTTTCCTGAAGAACCGACATGATTTTTTTGACAATTTGGCAAATGTTTCATTTGCCACTCTTCGAAAGCTTTTCCATACTTTTTTCCTTTCCATATATCACATCCTTTACAAGTGGACGAGAGAACTTCAACATCTAAAACTTTCCCTGTTTCAGCACCTATTACAGAACATACTCCTATATGTGAAGTATGTCCTCTCGTTTTCCACGTTCCATCCCCACTTACGGTGACAGAATTCGATACAGTTTTGCATGCCTCTTCTTCCGCAGCAATTTTCATACTTTGAATGGCGACAGTTTTTGAAGCTGTATTTATATGTTTGCAAATTTTGTCATAAGCATTCTGTGTCACAGGTTTACCTAGATCCATTACACCACAAAATGTTTCCAGGGGTTCCAGACCTTGACCAATACATCGCATAGCATACACAATTCGTCTGTTTAATTCAGGAATATTTTTGTGTTCACCAATCAACTTTGAATTATTGAATTCTGTTTTAAAACTGCACTTTTCACATTTCACAGAAATTGTTGAAAATAATCCAAAGTGTTTTCTCTCAGAAATATTTACAGAATTACAGCACAATTTGCACATTACATTCTCTTTCAAAAATGTAAACAATATGTCTTTATCCATAATAATATAGCCATAAAAACGGTTCATAATGTCAGTATCACTTCCATTAAACAATGCACTGTTAAGCTTTTTTTCGGATGCACTTTCTGCATGTTCAATTTGAGTATTATTGTCATCACCTGATGAAAACAAGCTTTTATCAGAAAGTTCAGATCTTATATTCGTGTAACGGTTGCCGTGGAAGCGACGTTTTTTAGCTCGCTTTCCAGAAGCTCTTTTATTATTTGCCATCACAAATATATTATATATAAATATATTTATTATTACAGCAAAAAGACTAATGCAAAATCAAAAATTCAATATACACCAAATAAATACTGCAAACGTCAGTGTAACTTTACAGAATCAAACAACGTAGTAATACCTTACGGAAACCCGATATAAACATTCAGAATAAGTATTAAGTTGAGGAAAAACATTGCTACTGCTTGCTGACGAAATAAAAATAAGACTTGCAGGCTAGAATGTAGCAACACTCAGTTATATAACGGCTAGAACAGCTGTGAGCAAATGACGTGTCTCTTTAAATGTTTGTTTACATACGTCATGCAGGATTCTCATGTCAGTGACCTTTACCTTTTTAATGATATATCCTAAACTATAAGGAATATTTTAACGCGGTTTTTTTTAACTTGCGCAGAAATGTTCAAACTAAAACATAGATGTTTTTCAAAAAATTGATATTTTTGAAGATTTAAAGGTCGTGAGACCCCTTAAACATGGTAAACGTAGTTCAGTAGGATATTTAAGGGCCCCCTAAGCCTTCGGGTCCCTATGCGACGGCATTCCTTGCATACCCTTATTTACACCACTGTCAGCATGAGTAGTAACAGAAGTTCGGCTGTTGCCACCGCAGCTGCTCGCTTAGAAACAGAAAACCGCTGATCAGAATAGACGTAAATGCCTAAAGTTGATATGGTTGGCAAATGCTGAAAATTAACTGCACATTGTCCGACCAAGTTAGTGTCATACCTTTGTGTAGATTAGATGGAGTTACAATCCAGTCAATATAAAGTAATTCATATAAAGTTAAAATAAAATTCAAGTACCATAGATGCTAGGTTGTTTTGTATTGAGTCTCATTAGCTGCAGAGAATAAAGTTTTATGTTAATTTTTACACTTTTGTGTTGTGTCTTGCATCCACAATAAGGATTAAGCGAAGGCAAGAACTCAACATGTAGATATAATTTCTAAGGATAAGCAGTTTACAGGTAAGCATGCAGGTAACAAATAATTAAATTACTTATCTAAATACCCTCAATCATAATAGATTTACATGGTTACAATTTCATTTCTAAAAGATATCAATTAAAAAACACTAAGAGCATTTTACAGCAATTATAATTTATGATACTGATTTTAAGATATTAGTATAATTATATATTGTTAAGAATTTCACATTTATTTGGCTATTTATTTAGAATTGCAATTAAAATTGCTTTATATTTCCCGTGCAACGCAGACGATTTTTGAAGAGAAAGCTACGTCACTAATAATAATAATAATAAAAGAGCGCCAGCATTTAATGTTTAATAAATAAATATCTCGTAATTACTGTTGCAATCCAGAAAAATCTAGAAAAATCGAGATTGTTCTAGTGTAATTAAAAAGCTTACAAAAGCCGAATTGAAACACCTTATCTCAGTAGTTGTTGTTGTAGTTGTAGCTGTTTAAAGTGAATTGCTGTTTGTTTACTTAATGCTGTAGCAATTTCGCTGTGAGATAGAATTAGTTTATTTGTTTCGAATTGAGTTTTGCTAAACGTTTGAGATATTATGATATTGTTCGAATATGTCTGAAGAAATATTTCAGCATTTTGATTTATATCTTGTGGAAAGAATAAACTTTGTTAACTTTTTAACGACTTGTGCATTCAATCCATAATGAATCCGTACGCACGCAATAATTTTTGGTGTCAGGAGTGGGGTTTTTGAATGCTATTAACTAGAGCAATATAAGAACAATTAAGGCAATTTATAGCAGCCTTTGCTGCATTTAAAGAAGAAATTAAAGCTGGCCAAGATTCTGTTAAAGAGGAGATGAAAGCTGGTCAAGCATCTGTTAAGGATGAAATGAAGGCTGTTCAGGAATCTGTTAAAGATGAGATGAAAGCGGTTCAAGAAGAGATGAAATTGGGTCAAGAATCCGTTAAAGAAGAGATGAGAGCCGTTAAAACAAGTCAAGAAGAAATGAAAAAGGAAATTACTTGCATAATAGAAAATAAATTTGAGGCTATGGAAGGCAGAATAGACGAGGTTGAAAATAAAGTTTCTTCTGTCAAAGAACAAATATAAGAGAGACATATGACGGGAAGACCTCCTGGCAAATGTATAAGACACAATTTTCTATAGTTGCGGAATCTAATGGATGGGATTCCCAGGCTAAAGCCTGTCAACTTGCCGCTTCTGTCAGAGCAGACGCAGCGGATATCCTTCAGACTCTTCCCGAAAACAAAAGGCTAGATTTCGAAGCTCTGTCCGGTGCATTGGAGCTGCGTTTTGGACAGAAATGTTTAAAAGATTATAGCAGGCTTCAGTTAAAATCCCGTCAACAGAAGACTACGAAACACTCCAGGAGCTCACCACGGATGTTGAAAGGCTGTCCCACCTCACCTTTTCGGAGTGCCCGTCAGAAACAAGAGAAATCCTGTCCCTGCAATACTTCATCGACGGCATCCGGGATCCTGAAATACAGAAAGCACTGCGAATGGCTGATGTGAAGGATATAAAAAGCGCTCTAGTGTACGCTATGAAATTCGAAGTAGCTCAGCAAGCAACTCGTAGAGGTCACCACCCAGTCAGAGCTGTGCGAGTCCACGAGCCAGTGGATCAATTGATGGCTCGTTTAGATGATTTATCCAGAAAAGCGAATGCCTTGCAACGGTATATTACTGATAAGAAACCGACCATAAATTGCTGGAACTGCGGTGCTGTAGGACACATGCGGAGGAACTGCCAAACTCTTCGGAGCAGGGAAAATAAGACGGACGATATAAACAGACATTAAATGCCATGAAATGGAAAAGGAGTGACAATCAACCAAAGTGATGGAAGTGCGGAACTGAAGGCCACGGACAAACGAACTGCAGAACACCCCGAGGTGCGGAAAATAAGATCATTTCCCAGCAACGACTCAGGAAGCAATTTAATGATCATAACGCGGAAGTGAGATTGAACGATAGTGAAAAATCCTGTTTTAAAGCGCTCAAAATTTCTGCAGTGCGTGGCAACAGTAATGGACTATCCATTAATGGGCAAATCGACGCAGTTTCTTGCAGTATGATCATTGATACAGGAGCTAACGTTACCATCATTCGGAAGGATTTAGCTCAACAATTTAAGGACAAACTGATTTGGACGGCATCCTGTATTACCCTCCAGACTGCGTCCGGCGAGAAAATTGACATAGATGGAAAGTTAAAAGTGAACATTACCTTTGGAAGTGCCACCTACTATCACACAGCGTAAGTGACGGATATTACAGATCCTTGCATACTCGAATTGGACTTTTTAAGGAAATACAAATTTTTCTTAGACTTCAAAAACAACAAACTGCTTTCAGCATTTGAGGGCATGACTATCGATCCTCAGAAAGGATACTCACCCCGAAACGCCGACGTGTTGTCTGAAAGACCCTGCTCAGAAAGCTGCCGAAATCATACTAGGATTGAAGAGAAACCCACGACTACCAGCAATTCTCCATCCCAGATGCTCACGTTCGTGATTTTCGTCTGCCTCGTGATTTCTCATATTGGCCGCCCTGCTCATTCATCGCCTGAGGAATACATCCAAGATGCCCAGGCCCGGTTTGAAGTGAACCACCGTTCTGCACGAAAGCGAGTCAACTTGGCGACGAAGAAGATGAAGACCCGCTACGATACGAGAGCTACTGGACATCATTTCAACGAAGGAGACAAGGTGTGGGTATGAAATCCGACTCGCAGAAAAGGACTTTCTCCGAAACTACAATCACCTTATGATAGCCCTTACACAGTCCTAAACAGGCTGAACGACGTCGTGTTTCGGATCCGTAAGTCATCGAACTCTAAACCTAAAGTCGTTCATTACGACAGGTTAGTTCATTACTATGGCCATAGTACGTAGTGTATATGATTGTAAATAGTATAAGACCATGGTCCTATTTGTATTTAGTACTTGATTTGTATTTGTATTTGATAGCCTTTGTATTTGATAGTATTTGTACTTAATATTTGAATTGTATTTAGCGTTGGATAGAATTTAATTTGGTGAAAGTTACTTATTGCAATTATTGTTTATTTTGTTATTGTAAAGTAATGCTTATTATAGCACTGATGCCTTAGTTGTAAGTTTGGCTTCCTGTGCAAGGATTGTATTGCCCGGGACGTGCAGTCCTTGAGAAGGGGGCAATGTTACGAATTTCACATTTATTTGGCTATTTATTTTGAATTGCAATTAAAATTGCTTTATATTTAAATAATAACAATAATAATAATAAAAATAAAACAACGCGAGCATTTAATGTTTAATAAATAAATATCTCCTAATTACTGTTGCCATCCAGAAAACTCGAGATTGTTCTAGTGATAATTAAAAAGCTTATAAAAGCCCTGAGAATTGAAACACCTCATCTCAGTAGTTGTAGCTGTTTAAAGTGAACTGCTGTTTGTTTATTTAATGTTGTAGCGATTTCACTGTGAGATAGAATTAGTTTATCTGTTTTGAATTGAGTTTTGCTAAACGTTTGAGATATTGTGCCAATATCTCTGAAGAAATATTTCAGCATTTTGATTTATTTCTTGTGGAAAGAATAAACTTTTTAACGACTTGTGCATTCAATCCATAACGAACCCGTACGCACGTACCAAGCCATGTAACAGGTTTAGTAGTGATGAAAAACAACAAAATGCTTATACGTCTTTTTAATGTTTCCCGATATTTTAGTTAATTTAACATCATTTTCCCTCTCTTCAGTACCTTTTCTAAATTCTTTTAGTATCAAGTCTGTTTGTTTCAATAAACAAATCAATGTTTCCACTAATCTCTGCTTGATCTTCTAATTTGTTTTAATGTTTCAACAACATACGTTTCAAGAATAATTTTCTCTCTCTTTACAAAATCAATTTTTTCCTCTTCATTTTAGAATTTTCAGATTTAATTAAAAAAATTCCATTTTCCTAAAGAACTGCTTGTACTTAGAATATATAGAAGAAACTAAATTGCTTATTTTATTTCTTTCATAATGCATATATTGTAAATAAATATGAAACAATAAGTCAGGTACTGCGCCAGAGCCGTGTGGCAGAATTTAATGAAGCAAATTTTTAGAATTTAGGGCAGGACTAATGGTTTTCAATATCTTTGATTGCTTCAATACTGTATCTAGTGGAAAGATAAGAAAATAAAGGGAGATAAAGTATGTTAAGTCTTCTGGGATCAAAAGAAAAAAATTCAAATAATTAGAAATTCATCACAAATTTCCTATAAAACACATCCATTAAACGTCAATACCATGAAGACACATTTCATTTCATCCTATTTTTCTGGAAATTGTAAGTCTATAAATCTTGCCTTCAAATCTTTCTAACCTTCCGAGGTGCAAGTCCTAAAATCCAGAAGAAAAATTATCCCTAACAAACTGTAAAAGGAAAAAGCCAGAAGATTTCTGGAAAGGGAAGAAAAGAAAAGTGTAAAGTGAATTTTCAAGAGAAAATTGATACACATTTAAATATTCTGAAACAATTATATTTTTCTAATGTTCGAAAATTGTGCTTTACAGCATTTATTATTTTATTTTTCAAAAACAGAAAATTAAAAAAGTTACCAAAACGAAAAGTAAAATAACTTTAAAATATAGCAGTAGAAAAAAAATATTTTATTTTAATGGTATTTCTTAAATATAATTTTAATATACTATTGTTATTTTTATGATATTTATCAGTGCTATTATGTTAGTTAAAAAAATCGTCAAAAACATGACAAATCTCCAAATAAAAAATTTTGCATACAAACTGATCTTGAAATTGCTACATAATGAAAGAACTCCTAGCCTTAAAAAAGTAAAGTTATCAGTGAATGCATCGCCAAAAATATTTCTCTTAAATGTTAATTCAGACTCAAAATGATACTCGTAAAAAAAAATAAATAAATAAAAAAAAAAAAAACAGAGAAAGTCAGGTGAGTAAAATTAAGGACCTTTGCCATTTTGGCTGAAATTAAGGAATTTTAATTTCCAAAAAAACCTAAAGACTTTTAAGCACCCTACAATCCTGTTGTTTTCTTACATCATGCCACTCCAAGAATTAGACGAAAGGAATAATTATTGCAAATTATTTAAAATTATGAGATTATTGAGTTTAAGCTGAAAAACATCCTTATTGTTTACCATTAGAGATTTTAACTTCTATAATATTTGATCTTTACACATTCCCCCAGAAAAAACTATATGGTTGGTTAATACAGTAGAAGTCCAGCAATGGCTCTGTATAGCTCAGAATGAATACCTATGATTAAATCAACAGAAAAAAAAAAAGACAAAATAGACAAAGTTTACAATACAATTTCTTTATTTGTATAAATATTTCTCTACACTACTCATACAATGTTACCACGAAACAGCACAGCACAATACTGGTTGGGCAAAGCTTTGTACAGCAATGTTCATCAGGGTGCGATACCCATTCCTAACAGGTAATAGAATTAAAATTGCCAAAATGTTAACATTGTACAATGAAGGATGAGGTTGAACATACACAACGAGTGAATATCGTTGACTGACACATTATGATTTCTCACATGAAATGTCTGCTGATACGTTTGTTTCCAAATGCTTGCTCACAGAAAATACAATCTCTTCCCCCAATACACACATATTTTCACAATGAAGTTTTAATTTGAACATAATGATACATATTATTTTTAATATATTCCTCAATAGCAATACTCAACTTGTTGACATCAGTATTCATGAAACTAATTTAATTCTTTATCGTCAAGTACTGAATTCAAATTAGAAATTTACACAGGGAAAAAAAAAGTTATTTTATTTACAATTATACAAATACATCTAATATACAGTAGCTCCTTGTTTAATACTAAAAATAACTTTTTAAAAAGCTTCCTAATTAAAACCTTCACATCACTCATAAAAAGGTGACAGCTGACTTTTTCCATTAAATTCGTTTTAAGATTTAATATATCAAAGCAGAAAAACAATTCATTAAATGTATTAATTCTATTTTTGATATAGAAGATTTTCATATATTTTGTAAGGCAACTTTGAGGTATATAAAAACAAACTTTTGAGCTCAATCCCAAAAATATGACTGATATTTATCATAATAAAATGAGATTTAATTTTAAAAACACAAACCTTAACTTTAAAAAACAACACACATTGCAAAACCCATATACATAGTTTTTTAGCATGATAATTATTCTGCAAATTTACTGCTACTATCTTCTACACAAATTTGAAAGGTAATGATTATTAGTTTTTTAATCTAAAAGGTAATCAAATAATGATGCTGGTATGCACGATATTTCATGTGAATATTTTTTATTATCAGCTATGTTATTATTCTTTACAATCTATTAATTATTACTTTATTTATAAATATATCTACTAATTGCAACTTTTTTTTTTAACTTCCAAAAAAACACAAGCATGATTTTTAATTTAATATATATACTGATAATTTCATTTTTTCTAACAAACATTTTCTAAAATGATATCTTTATACATTTAAGACCCAGGAATTTATTTTGCTTGCAATTTAAAAGGAAAAAACGCATAATACTTTTAAATACCAGCTGTAACACACTACCATATCTAAACAAATGGAAACAACAGGTCATCTTATGACTGAAATTAAAAATATATTTAACAAAGCTTTTTCCACTTATCAGTTAAAAAATATTACTTATTCAATTTTTCCCACAGTATATTTACCATATCTTTATATTTTATTAATAAGAAAAGTTAAAAGTTCTCAAGTAAATATTTTTCTAGTGTATAATGCAAGAAGCTTTATCATAAAAAATACACAGATAAAACCATTAAAATTGAACATATTAAACCAGGAATTACTGTATACAGTAATAAAATATATGAAAGTTATCCTTTATATATATACGTACATCAATACTACCATACATTCTATTGTTAGAATACATACATGTACATCTATGCATACATACATGCAGTAAGATATGCCTGAAATGGGTTTAACGAAGAACAATTCAAATTCATACTTAATATTTACCTAGCAGATGCCTGCTTCACAAAAGTTTCATTTCAGACATAGTCTACAATGTATGTACATATAACATACACAAACATGAATGCACTTTAATGAATAACATAACATACAAAACTTAAAAAAAAAAAAAAAAAAAAAAAAAAAACAAAAAAAAAAAAAAACATAGATACCAGTGGCATACAACAAGGCGTTCTAACAGCTTGATAATTAATCTTATGCATTTGTATTACAATAAGACTGATAAACCTTTAGAGAAACTTTTCACAGAAGAGAAATATAATCAGGTATAATATACCAGACATTATACGTATGAATTCTAATTCACATTAAAAATTTCAGCATTTCCCTATTTTGAAGTACCCTTCTGTAACTTCCAAATCATTTATGTTATATCTGAATTTCATTGCATTTTTGTTTGCATTTGTGTTCATTTTGATAATTTTTGTTATGTTCTCAAAATAATTTTCTATTCAGTTTTAAAAGATTGCAAAGATATGCCTATGACTTGTCCATAATTAATAAAAACCTTACATATAAAATAAAAATTACATCAATGCATGCTTGAAAACTTAATTTCAGACTGATATGAAAATAATGGTTAAGAATTAAAAATGTTGGAAAAAAAAAGGCAAGACTACATATGATTCTAAATGACAAAATCTAACAATCCTACAAAACACAAAATTTAGAGAATTTCAGACTTTAGTTATTCTAATATACACCACTGGTACACATTTACTATTTTCAAATGTGCGAAATTATATACCAAATACATTTTAGAAAAAGAATCACTTCCGAAAGCAGCAAAAATGATAGATATAAGGAATGCTAGATCAAGAATACTCTGCATATATAGAGAAATATATACATGAAAAATCATCTGCAATGTAAAACATTCAGCGAGCACTCTACAAAATACATTAAGAATGAACGGGCAGTGTTGGTAAGTTATGCTTCAGTGTTTATCAATGTTCTCACTTTCAAACTCCACAGCAGACGTGTTTCCTCTTATTTTGCTTACAAAAATCATGCTCAAGACATTCAGTTTTATAAAAAAAAAGTCATACATACATAGCTTTATACATGAAAAATACAAACTTTTTAAAATAAAAAATATTCTTAATTTATTAATCATTGTTTTGCATTTCACTAAAAAATATGCAATAAAAGAGTATTTTTAAAAAGTTTTCCATCAACTGTAATATAATCATGGTGAACAGAAATACACAACAAGTTAATCAACTATGTTTTATACCATAAAATTTATAAAATGAAAAATATTTTTAGAATGATAAAATTCCCATTCCCTTATTTTAAAAACACTATTTATTGCACTTATTAACATTTAATACAAAGACAGTACAAATTTACAGAAACTGAAATTCAAGTTAAAAGCAAACTATCTAATTCAGTTTTATTACAAATGACATGAAAGTATTCAAAATGTATTTATTAAAACATCCCAATTATTGTATACTTTAATTAAACAAAACAACTAAATTAAATTTTAAGCATAATTTACAAAATAATTTTCTTCTGGTTCTCAAAAAGTATATACAACTGCATACACATTATCCAATATCATAACACTTTTCAATCAGATTTTATTATTTTACACAACTTAACACTTCTGAAGAATTACTTAACACTATACATATTTAATATTTATACTATGTACAGCAAAAGGACCCAGCCAAGAATAAGTCATACACATCTAGTGAGAATTACTGCTACAGACAGCAACTATCAGATTAGGAACAGTTGATGCTCTTGCAGTGGGCCTAAGACTAGAGCTACAGTTTCTTCATATAATTAGGAAATGAGAAAAATTTACTAGAATTTTATTGCTTTTATTGAAGCCATACTCAACGAATGAACACTTGGTGTTATGCAGAAGGATCTTGATTTAACTGGTGGTCTATAAAGGTTTGATGTGTGTAAATGCATAAAATCTCATTTTTTAAAAACTGATGCATCAATTCTATTTTCTTTCCTCTTTTTTAAAAATTATTAATATAATTAGTACCCCTTTTTTTAATTATGCCGATTTAACATTTCTATTTGTTTTATTGAATGTGATAATCTAAACTAAAAAAAAAGACAAGTCAGTCATTTAAACTAAGATGTTCTAAACTTATGCTTTAAATATACAATTAAGTTAAGATACATTACAGTAATATTATGGGAAAGAACTTTTGTTCTACAAACATGATGTAATTTATTTAGGAAAAATTAGATTAGTTCCCCCCAATAAGTTTTGCAAAAATTATATTATTTGTATTCTGATGTATATCCATAGTTATCAACAATTTAGTCATAATGTAACAGTGAAATTATCTTTCCCAATTGCTTTACTTGAAACTGAAAATAATCATATAATCATCTGAAGACTTTTCTTTAACTGAAATAAACTTAATTAGGTAAGTTTATGGTAAATTAGATATATGTTCTAAATTTTGATTCAGATTAACTTCGTGAGGCATGATTATTATTTGTACACAATTAAATAAAAATAAATAGCTAAAATACCGACAGCCCAACACCATAATTTTTAATTTCTACAAGTATATTGGCAGCTTACAGGTGCAAGAGAATACCAAGATGTAACTCTGGCTTTATATAAGAAACACACATATATCTAAAATTTTAAGTTTACTTCCTGGAAAAAATTGCTTTCCCCCCATTTCTTTAACATAATTGAAATGCATTATTCTGAATCCTAATAAGTTGAAACAGGAAATTAGATCTAAGCCATTTGTGTGAATATGGAAAAAAGTAAGAAATTTGCAATAATATTCTTGATATTTGCAATAATACCATAGAATCTTCTCAAAAAAAAATTATATATATAGATTCCTTCAAACATTAAACAAAAATTACTTTTTCTAATATATGCATTGAATTTATTGATCTTAAGTCTGCAAGTTTAAGAAATTAAAATTATGAATGTTTAAGTAAAATAATTTGGATGCAATAAATGGAATCTCAAAGTTGAAGACTGCAAAATCTTTTTTTCATGCATAAAATATTACAAATCTCTATAAACCCCTTATAAAAAGATCATTTTTATATAAGAAAGTATACATTTTACACAAAATAGTAGTGATTGATTGATTATGATGAATTCAAATTTTTAATATCAGAAACATTTCAATTTAACTGATATGATACTGAAATAATACTTTTAGAAAATATCCTCTGTAAAATTACGAAGAAAAAAATTTATAAAGGTTAGTACAATGGAAATCATATTAATTAAAAATTTTTGTTCACAGTTGCTTTATAAGTAAGAATATATTACACTAATCTGATTATATATATATATATATAAAAAGTTAACTAGAAATTTGTAAAACAATAATGCTCCAACTTAGAATTTTAATTTTTTTGCTCCTACTGATACAAAATTTTCCTACAAAAATCCAAATGAAAATCTACAGAAAAAATTTTATGTTAAAAAAAAAAACCTGACAAAATTTAAGAATAATAATATATTGCCATGCAATTTTACAAATAAAATCCTCACTAAAGTGTGAAGAATTTTGTTTAAAACAATACTTTATTTCTTGCTGGAAACATATTATTTTTACAAGGTATTTCATAAGCATGCACAAGAAGAGGAAAATTTAATACACCATTTAATACAGAATAAACTTTACTTAGTCCAACAATATAACTCTGCATACAAAAACACAGCATTATGCACAAAATACACCAAAGTACTCTCATGTTATGTAAGAAATTAAAATTGCCATCAGACGGATTGTTTACTTACATCTTTGTAACATACTGCATTCTTCACAAAATTGTGCATCATTCCTCTATGTACATAAATTTAAAATATCATAAACTTTGGTTTCAGCTATGACAATAAATGTTGGATACCCAGATTGATGCCTGTGAAATATCCTGAGTTTTAATATGCTAAATGTTATCTATAGACAAAAGCATATCAACTAAGCATCTGAGATTAGACACATTTTTTACAGACAATAAATATGAACAAGATTACATCTTTAACATGACATGACAAATTCTCATTTACACAATGATGCCACAGTGCATTATTTTTAACAATGTCTACAGGATTCATAATCTAGAATTACTTTCCATTATTTTTTTAATAGAAATAGGCAGCTGTACACTTATTACACAGTGTTAATCTACAGGAAGAAAAATACATAACAATATTTAAAAAAGTTTCAGGGCAAGTGAACTTTGTGCAACAAGGATTGCTTTTTTTTTTTTTTTTTTTTTTTTTTTTTTCCCAGACATCACTTTACACAACTGCAAAAGTACTGTACAACAGCAGCATGTAAAACATTGCATGAATAAAAATTTGGAGGTTAATGTGATGCTACTGTTCAATTTTGGGGTAATATTTGACAAATGTATAGAAATCATCTCATTTGAAGAATTCACAATACCTGAAAAGAAAATCTAGAAGAAAAGATAGTTTTTTTTTAAAAAATAGTCAGTATTTTTTCAGAGCTCTCAAATTTAACTCATGAAGAATAAATTTCACATAGTCAATGGTTTAAAACTTTTTTCCCTCTTACAAAACACTTTTCCTTTTTCCAAAAAATGATGTTGTACATTAAAAAAGAAAATGATAAAATACTGGCACACTAGTTTTGAACACTTTGAAAGAGATGCCTTTCCCAGAAAAATGGAAGTCCAAAGAACATCTCTTTATACTCTTAGGTGAGAGTTCGTCAGTTTACTTTTGTTTTTGCTCAAAGCCTGAAGTCTATATTCATGATTCAAACAAAGCTAGAAGATCATCATTTCCAGTTGCTGAAGTGTTGCCACTACTGCTTGTAGCAGTAGTTGATGTAGCTGTTCCAGATGTTACATTGCTTGTGCTGCCACTGCTACCTCCAGAGCCACTGAGTTCAGGAGGATCAAGGTATGATAAAAGTTCCATTGGATCCACCACACTTTCTGGCAGCAGCTAAAAAAGAAAGTTAAATTTCTCAAATTTCCTAAACAAAGAGTGAAACATGTGAATTAATGATCTTTTTCAAAAGAAAATTTTTTAAATATGACTCAAAATACATGCACCTATTGCTTTTTCACCCTTTTCAATTCTAAGCACATTACTTACAATAATATGGAATCCATGCAATATTGCCTTGACCTTAAAAAGCTAAGACTTATATTTTACCTTAAAAATCACACTGGGAGAGGAATAGAACTTATTCTCTTAGATTTTATCACCTCACTGACATAAAATCATATGGCAATATGACTATAACTAAATGGAATTCATATTCCCTAAATAATGTCAATTTTTATTGCCAAGGTATAAATACTTGTCTAAAACTTATTCAAAATATTGTTTTATTTATTTTATAATACAATTTGTGTCATATGCCTTATCCAATTTCTGAATTATATTAGTAAGAGAAAAATAACTTAATGGAACTCAAATTTGCAGCTGGTTCATTAAGGAAACCACTTAACAAACTTTCCATTCTAAATTCTGCAGTTTTTAAAGGCTAACAATCTATTAAACTGAAATTTGTTTTTAATACTCTTAAAAACTTTAGAACTTAATGACATATTTATATAACTGATATAAAAGAGAAAACTCAGTAAAACTGTTAATGTCTTTTGATGTAGACATCAATGTTACATACAACTTGTTGACAGAAAAGCAAATGCCGCAGTATATTCCTAACAGTACCTGCTCTATTGGTTTGAATGGAGTAATTCATAGTCTAAAGAGTTTGAAAAGAACTGCCACATAGGAATTCCTTCATATTAAAATCAAATAATAGTAATAGGAGTATCCAAGGAGTGTGATGTATTGCAAAGCCCTTCCCAACTCTATCAGGCAAATAAATCAGCTGCAGGTTGCTGTATATACATACATCTGAATACTGTCCAGGAGGATTCTGCAAAAAGTGTCTCATTGCTTTTTTTTTTTTGGTGCCGTTATTCTCATTAACCCAGAACCGGCACCAAAGCTCGTTTGGCAACACCAGGCGGCATAATTTAGGAAAGACAAAATTTCGGGAATTTAGAGAAGCACCGAGCAGCAAAATTTTAGGGATGACAAAATTTTTAGAATTTAGGTAAAGTACTGGGACCCAAAATTTAGGGGCAGCAAAAATTTAGATCTTAGGGAAGTGCTTGGTAGTAGAGTTTAGGACATCCCGGAGACTGCATCAGACGGTTAAGATATCTAGCACCGACCCTCAATAAGCCTTTAAGTATAATTGCGAATTTATTTATTCAGGACTCAATAAGCCTTAAACATGTGCAAAAAAGAGACATAAGTATAATAAATAACTAAATTAATACAGTTCAGGCTTAACTGCTTCAGTGTGTGATAGGAGCAAGACGAAATTTAGCGGAAGCACTTGTCTTTCGGTCGCCAATTCTCATGATGCATAGCCAGTAGTGTATAGCAGATGTTATTAAAAAAGGTTAAAATTATACTTTACTATATTTATTAAGTTAAAATTATATTTTACTCATTCCAAGGAATTTCAATTAATATAGCAGATTACTCTGTACCTTAACTTTCTAATTTGATTAAGCCTATCATTTTTTGTATACTATTATTACTACAGCAATTTTATGAAAATTAAAGTTTGAACTTTTGTTTATGTCAAAAAGAGTTTCTAATTCTGGAGCTGCAAAAGGATTTAGAACGCAAAAGCATGTTTCAGTGTCCATTAAACTAAAAATGGATAAAGCTATATCAGTTATCAGTCTCAAAATTATGCAAGGGGTATGGAATTGGAAAGTCAACTGTATATGACATAAAAAAAAAGAGAGAGAGAGAGAGTTTTTGTGTTCTGACACCCCACTTGCAATGAATAACATCAAAAATATTCGTTATACTAGAAGTGATGCTCATCACAACGTAATGATTAAATGAGTCAGACAGTGTCGTAGCGAGGGCGTGCCATTGATGAATACACTGCCAATGGCTCAAGCCAAAATATTTCATGAAGAAATGAACTTAAAAACACAGTGCATATATTGGACAGATTGGTTAACCAAATTTAAAAATTGCCATAGTATAAGGCACTAAAATATTTCAGGTGAAAAAAACTTCAGCTTATTCTGAAGCTGCTGAACTATTTGCAGATGAATTCATTGAACTTATTAATAGTGAAAAGTTATTGCCAGAACAAATTTACAATGCTGATGAAACTGGTCTCTTCTGGCAATATTTACCACGAAATACCTTTGCAACCTCTACAGAAAAGGCTAAAGCTGGTGTCAAAGATTCCAAAGCAAAACTAACAATATTAGCATGCACAAATGCTGCAGGAATGCACAAGTGTAAACTTTTTGTAATCGGGGAAAAAATACACAAGCTCATCGGAAAAATATAGGAGCTCGAGCATTTAAAGGCGTAAAGAATTTCCCCGTTACATATCATGAAAATAAAACAGCACAGATGACACAAGCATTAATGAATTATTGAAGTGAAAACCATTTCATACCCGAGGCTCGGTAACATTTGAATTCAGTTCGTTTACCCGATGACCCAAAAATTGTCCTGATTTTAGACAACTGTTCGGCTCATACTTCATTTAAAACTTTAGTGAAGGATAATGTATCCGTATTATTCCTTCCCCCAAATTGTAAGTCTGTCATTCAGCCAATGGATATCATAACAGTGCACGCACTGAAATGCAAATATAAAGCAGAAATTTTAAAATCTATGTTAAATTTCTTGAATAATGGCAAGAATTTTTGAAATATTTTAGCATAAAATCTGCTATGTGAAGCATAGCAAGATCGTTTGGAGGATGTATCTCCAGATACTTTAAAAAATGCTTGGCATAATTTATGGCCAGTTACCATATTTCTTGGTGAGGATGATGAAGATCTGAAGGTTTTCAGATATCGCAAACCAAAGGTGAAATTTTCCAATTAATGGATTATGTAAAGAAATGTGCAGAAGCAGTAATAAATGAAGATGATATAACAGAAGTTTTTCATTGCGATGACAATGCCCCAATCATTAATCATTTAACGGACGGCAAAATCTATAGTATGGTTCTAGTTTCAGGAAATACCACTACTGATAGTGTAGAAAGTGACAGAGAGGTTATAAAAAACAAAAAATTTCTAAGTTAGTCAGAATTCTGGACTGAGCAATTACAGGATTTGAACAAAATGGAATTTTGTAACTGAACAAGAAATTATGTCTGTCTATAGAATTAAAGAGAAAATATTAGCACAAAAATTGAAGCAACTTTGATTTTTCAACTGTGAAAGAAATGTTTAAAAAAGTATAAACATAAGGCCTTTTTGGGGTAAATTTTGACACCCTTTAGATCATATATGCTTCATTATTTCATAAATCACAAGCTTATATTTTTAAATTATGCCATTTTACCGGATCTCGGACTTTATACTGTACATACTAAATTTGAAGAAATTATAGGAGGACAATGGCACTTACATTTAAACCTTCTTGCCCTTGTCCTTCTCCTTCTATAACAGCTGCAGGATCAAAATTTAAATCCCCAAGGTCTGGTGCATGGGAAAGTGAAGAATCACTATTAGTAGAAGCTTGACTATTTGGTTGACTGACAACAGTGCAGTTATTACCCCCACTTGCAGATGTGCTGCTCTCGTTTGGTTGTGAAGATGAAGATGGTGGTGGGACACTTGGTGGCCCTCCACTACCACCGCCAGAATTACCAGGTGTGTGAGGAGTATGAGGTGTATGTGGAGTATTTGGACCATGCTGCATAAGGTTTTGGCTTTGGTTAGATGATGGAGTTCCAGGTGTTCCTGTGCTAGTCTGATGCATAGATGAAGGCTGTGTGGATGCTGTACCAGTAGTTGAAGTAGTAGCTGGTTGCCGCAATGGTTGGTTTCCCTGCTCATGAAGATTAGGGAGTCCCATTTGCTTTAAAAAATTAAAGAAAGAAGTGAATATTTCAAAAATCAATCAATCATACACACACACACATACCCTCGAAAAAAATCTATCTGCATATATTATACATGAAATGAAACTGCTCTTATTTCACTCACATTTTTAAACTTATGTGCTATCTAAAGAAAAAAAATAGAAAGTTCTAAAGGCTAAGGTTAAATTACCTTATGAGAAATTTGTTTCAAAGCTCATAATAATAAAATCACAATACGTGTTCGTGAATCTGCTACAAAAACTACATAATTTTATATGAAAGTGGTATCTTACACCAAGAAGATCAAATTATATTTGCAATATTCTCTGTAAAATATTCTGTAAAATTCTGTAGATTAATATCTTATGCAATAAGATATTAAACTAAAAAAATAAAATAAAAGATAACATTGGACAAACTGTATTAATGAGCTTGCTACACACACACACTGTAACGAATCATTGCCCATACAATATTACTACTTACTTGCTCATGATGATTCAGAGACTTTTCCATAGCAGCCAAAGGATCCAATGAGGAGACACTTTCATTAAGGTGTGAGAGAGGGCTACTGAAATCAGTTGCCTGGGACTGAAATTCATAGCCACCACTGCCACCATAATTAGAGCCATTTGGCATCATTGGGCCATTTGGAACAGGACCATTTGCTATAGCTATTAGAAAAATATATTATTAGTTAATTAAACAGCATAATTAAACAGAAATCAAAGCAACATAATAGTTCATCTTCATTCATCATTC
Organism: Stegodyphus mimosarum; assembly: GCA_000611955.2. Taxonomy (NCBI): domain Eukaryota; kingdom Metazoa; phylum Arthropoda; class Arachnida; order Araneae; family Eresidae; genus Stegodyphus; species Stegodyphus mimosarum. The sequence goes on from KK121323.1 coordinate 303,528, forward strand.
TGTTTCAAAAGATTTAAGAAAATGAAACTAGACAAGAGCCTAATATGCCTAATAAATTGCTCATATTCATGGCAAAATCACAAATCTGCATCTTCTCTCTCAAATGCATTTTTTAAGCTATTTTCAATATATGATGACTACTACACCGAAACAGACAAACTATATATTCATAATATTCACACATATAAATACTCTGCTGTTGCTTATTCCGAGTGTTGCCATTAACTGGACAGACCGATGAATAATCATGTAAGTGAGGACATTTCACCATCACTAACTGGTCATATGTGAATGTCACTGAAGAAACTTTACTACCAGCACTGATGCCTCGAGTATCATCTCAGGGATTTAAGTTCTCTCCTTCTGTAAGCACACCATACTCAGAAACATTCATACCTTTTAGGCATCCCTTGACTACCATACTTATTAGATATCTAAAATTATTTACACAAATATTATAACCTTTCTCCTAAAACGTGAATTTGCCAGATTTGTGATTTTAGCCATTTGACAACAAACAATTACTGAGGTTAGCATTCAAAAACAACACAACAAAAGCACAAAAAATACAATAAATAACACCAACACTGTATCATAAGTTAAAGTATTTAAATTATTATTAACAAAATTTTGATTTTTTAGTTAAAAAAAATAGTACATGCTACCATTCATTAGACTATTAACTAGTAATGCATTGATAAAAAAGTTGCTGTTCTTTGTCATAATCAATAATAGCCTTAAATATAATAAACCCTCAACATACTATAGAAATTACACCAATTCTATATAATTAATGGGATTGTTTCTTACAACAGGAAGAACGAGGAATGGAAGAACGAGGACGAGGAATTGGAGAACGAGGAATGATGTATTTCTATACCAAAAATATGCAATGTCATTTCACCAAATTTATCACTAACATTTAACAATAAGCAAATCAAAGAATAATTGTGGTTCCATCTATTCAGCATAAATAAAAGATGAAAAAATCAAAATTACAAAGTAATGCTTCTTATGGAGATGTACTAATTAAAATTTTTAAACTACAGTTAACTGACCAGGAAGTATGATGTTAAGATTCAAAGCAAATCCAACAAATCAACTAAGGAAGTTACAATTTCCTTGTGGGAGAGAAGGGGGCATAATTTTGGAGAAAAGGTCACGATTTTGAGCTATCCTGTACATAAAAAAAGTCTAATATTGTTCAACAATTCTTGTCATAAAAAGAATTACCATTCACATAACTATTAGATAATTATTAATGGCATTAAGCTATCCTTAATTTAGCATTCTACCAAAAATACAACAGACTTAATGATCTGATAAATATGAAATTTTCACAAGTTTTTTCATAAATGTTTTAAAGAATAAGACATATACCATGTTACCTCATTTTAAATAAATTTTATGTACAACTAAAGCACTGTAATAGATAATACTGAACATTTATGCATAGCCTAATATTAATCTAATATACATACATGCAAAGACATTAAAAATTACACTAGGTAGAAAGCATATGCTAAATTAAGTATCCCTCAATAAAGAAATTATTCATATCATGGCTTTTTATAAACGTTTAGTAGCGATTTTCCAACAATGAACAGCATATTACCTAAAGACTTTGTGATTTACACAATATTTCTTTTAAACTCTTTCTCAACTACTCTTACAGTAATAAGAATTCTTCAGAATCGGGAAGGCAAAAACAATACAAAGGAAAGAATTGGTTAAATGAAGGATGAGTATTAAACTTCCTTACTTAAAAAAAAAAAAAAAAAAAAAAAAAAAAAAAA
>KK121323.1:305359-362025 GCA_000611955.2 Stegodyphus mimosarum
AAAAAAAAAAAAAAAAAAAGACAAAATACAACACTGATTCATACGTACACAAAATGTCAATGAAACTAAAGGTACACAAAATGTCAATGAAACTAAAGGTACACAAAATGTCAATGAAACTAAAGTACAGAAACTAAAGGTAACCAAAGGTATCAATGAAACTAAAGGTACAATATATATTTTGAGCACATTATTGAGAATTTTTTTAAAAGACAATAAACCACACACATTTAGAACGAGTTTTTTTCGCAAGCAGGTGTTATTTAAGAGTTATTCATGCACAGGTTTCCATTTTTAAAGCATGCATTGCTGAAATGCCGAAATTTTCTGCAGTTTTCAGGATAAAAACCCAGAAAGACACATAAAATTATGCACTGCCTTCCATTTATGAAAAGTACGATTTTAAAGTCCTGTGATATCACTTCCAGCTCGACAGGTGAAGGCAGACCATGATGTACTTACTCACATGCCTGCAACACTTCATATGATGTATCATGCAGAAAGTGCTCAAATTGCTGACCATTGATGGCAGTAGAAGATGTACTGCATTATTGGATTATGCACCATTTGACATATTCAAAGAAGACTAGTCATCTGAATATTGTCAAAGGTCAAATGAATGCATGCGTCAAATTCCTCTGTACAGATGCGTTTCAAATATGATCAGACAGAAAACTGGGCTGGATTGGACTGAAAAGTCTGTAGCAAAGTACTTGGCGATATCTGCCTAAGCAGGAAGGCTGCCTTCATGGCCGACTTTCTAAAGGAAACTAGCTCGTATTTATGTTATGCATGGGGAAAATTATTAAAATTTTCATGCATCTAGTTCATTCACTGAGGTTTGAACCTTAGTCAAACTATTAGTGCTTAGCAAATTTAACCACTCAGCTGCTGGTGGGCTGCTGCTGCTGACAAAATATCACTCAGTTCAAGTTATAGGTGCCTTTCTTCATTCAGCCAACCAGAAGTGAAATCATAGGATTTTGAAGTTGTATATCTCCTGAACAAATTAGCATACCAGGCCATTCTAATATTTTGTTTCCTCTCGTTCTCCAAAAATATGGATTTCCTCTCTATATGTTTGTGCATGTATGTTTATATAAATACATACAAAGATGCTCCAGTTTCAAACAAAGGAATTAATGGTTCATGTTCATACTTATATTTTCATACTGAATTTCCTTCAGTTTTAACAAAAAAAAAAAAAAAAAAAAAAAAAAAAAAAAAAAAAACCTGCAACAGCAAATATCTGTTGCAATGTTCCCTGAAGTATTACACTTTGCCTTTAGTCTTCATTTTAATCAATACATGCGTCTCAAAATCTTAGGATTTTCTATTTAAAATGGAAATGAAGTTTCATATACCTTATAAAATTTGAATACATTATATTTTCATTCATAAAAAATATTTTGATTATAAACATAAATGAAAAAGTAGACAACATCTTTAGTTTCTGTTATGACAGCTACTAAGCTTTGCATTTTTTCAAGATCTATTCCAAAAAATAAAAATTTTGGCACTCATAAGATAAAGTTTGACTGCAAGCTTGAAAACGAATTCTAAACATAATACAAAATAAGGTAGTCCTTATTTAATGCTCTGCTCATTGATGAACAGTACTAAAAAAAGAAACCTGATCAGCAGCACAAAAATAAGAAACACTGATATATATGGTACAGGAAAATGGAGTCATTTGATAAGAATTAGAACTCTTGTTTGAATATTACTCCATAATAAATGTGGTTTTGATATTCTTTGAGCATTAAAAAAAGCTCACTGGGTAGAGGCTTACATTGCATATCTGGAGGAGGCAGAGCAGAATAAGGAGAAAGTCCTTGACCCATTTCCCAGGCTGAAGTAGTAGGCATTGTCATGCTACTGGGCGACATGGCTTTAAACCGCTTCTGAGCACCGCATGCTTCAACTAAAGTTATTAAAAGAGTAAGATAACTCATTTAAAACACTGCACATTCTATTTAAGTATTAACATAATTGTTTTAGGACAATGTTTCCTACATGTATTTTAAAACAGATTTTCAGTCAATTAAGTTATATTCTTTTTGATAACTGGTTGGTAATATTAAGAGTTATTTCCTCCATTTTGTAAGAAAACCACTCCTGTTAGAAAAAGCATTATCAACGTAAAAAAATAAAGGGCATGCACTATTAGAGAAACGTTGCAGTTCTTTCTTACAAAGCAAAGCAAAGTTACACAGTTAAAAAGTGCTAATTTACCATAAAAGTGATTTAAAAATGAAACTAAAGAGAATGAGAAAATGGACTTAAAGGAAAAGAAATGACTGAATTTGAAAACAAAAGGAAAAAGAAATCCAGCTTTGTAAAAATGAAAATAATTAAAGAAATAATTCAGAAGACCCAACCTAAGAAAGATGATCCAATTTCTTATAAATATTAGCAGTCACACACATATTAAAAAAATTACATAAATACAGAACAAAAAAGTAACCATAGACTAAACAGAATATAATATTGTGAAAGTTGATTATTTACACACTTTTATTCAAACTAAAAAAATGCATTTTCAAATATTTGTTTTATTAGAATACTAAAATTACAATCATTTACAAAATAAGACCAAGAAGAATTTTGTTTTCCTCTACCTACTCCTCCCTAATTCAAATAGGAAAGTTAAAGTCACACAAGCTGTTTATTATTAACAGGATAACACACTGGTTGGACACTTCTCCAATTTCAACAAAAATGTAATATTGATTAAGAGAATATTTCATATCTAGATATAACTTGCCAAATGATTAATATAAATTATCGGTAATAAATATTTGAAAGTGCAATTCTTTTTTCTTTTCCTCTGAATGATACTGCAACAATGTGTCAAATTTAAATTCAATAATTTTTCAAATTTACAGAATAAAAAAATTATATCAAAATAATAATGTCATGTAAGAACAAACTCACATAATTACCATACAAAAACTAAATTAGAACAAACTCACATAATTACCATACAAAAACTAAATTAATTTAATAAAGCATGAGCATTAAATATAAAATGTTTTAAAATGCTACAAAATTCATAACATTTCACCCAACAGACACAATTCCAACATCTGGCTATAATTGAGCAATCTGTTCAAATTATTTGTTCATGATATGACTGCCAAATAGTGGTCATACATGTGTGTGTCTGAGAGGGCAGACATGCTATCCTCTCGGCCTTGCAGAATAAGACAGCCACGTCATGCGCATTGAGTAAGGAATGTGGCTGCGTGTGCATGTATGTGTGTATGTAGAGACATACAACACACATTGCTGGTCATTAAAAATGGTACAGTATGAAGGTGGCATGCAATAAACATCAAATTTACATGAAAAGTACTACTTGCAGGTATAAGTAACATCATTTATGCTGCGTATAAATGGAAAGACTGCATAACTCGGTTTCTCATTCGGAAATCACATTTCTACATTGGTTCTTTGAGCAAACGTCATACCATGGCTCATGTAACAAAGAGCAACTCCGATAATCATGTAGTATGTAATTTACTACTTTCAATTCATATGTTTTAGATGGTGCCATTAAAATGATATTTTTAAATTCAAATATGCCATTAAATGGAGGTAAAAAGATATCATTAAAACAAAAACTAATTGGCAGCATTTAAAAAATAGCTACTTATCTAAAAATGGTAAATTGCATACTAAATTATTACTGGAACTTTTCTACCAGAACATGTCAAAATTCAACTGCAGCAGGATTGGGGGCCTACCAAGACTGCAATTTATCATTCCGCAATATTGCTGCTCATACTAGTAAGGATCCCAAGCCTGTCAAATGATCGATGGGTCCAGGATAGCCATGCTGAATACCATAGAAGATCTCACAGGCCTTGGACCATTACACCCTCTTGGCCTTGCAGAATAGTACAGCCACATCATGCACAATGGAGTCAAGAACATGGCTCCTGTGCATAATGACAAGCGTTCACATGGACAGTGCAATAACATCTGCATCACCACAGACTGTCAACATGATGACTACTGTTCTGGCTTCTCTTGACACCGACAAAGACAGGCATGCTTATAGTGGTGCCACAAATGAAGGCACTGGAGACAGGAGTGGCACCATGTTGTCTTTTCATATGAATCCCAGTTCTGTATATATTCTCATGATGAATGTATCCATGTGCGGAGACATTGAGGAGAACAAATGTTGCCAACTTTTATTTGTCGTTGTCATATAAATCCAGCACCTGCTGTACTGGTATGGGGTGCCATTACACATCCTGGTTACCTAGATTACATAGACAGAAATGTGAACATTTCTGATGAGTTAAGGGCCATGGCTGTGCCCTATCCTCAAGGCTTACACAATGGCATCTTTAAACACTATAAGGCATGATCACATGATGCCTGTGGTGTCCTGATCTTCCTCAATACAGAGAGCGATTGACGGTTGCCCTGGCTGGCACATTCTCTAGATTTTTAACCCATTAAAATATCTAGTCATGAGTTGCCAAGACTGACACACTATCACTACAGTTGATGAACTGTGGTGATACTAAGCCAAAGTAGCCATACCTGCCATCCAAGCTCAATTCAACTTGAATTGCTAGAGGTGGCAGCTCTACACTCTGAAGTCAGAAAACTATGTAACCCAAACCATCTACAAATTTAATCATGGCTTTCTGCTATTATACTGTATCTGTACAATAAAAAAGATACTGCTATTTATTTTCCTTTCAGATGTAGAAATTTTAATGATAAACAATATATAAGATACTTTATAAGTTGAATAAGAAATACTACAGAGAGCACTAAATAAGATATCATAGAAACTAATAACTATAAGAAAAGAAAGCTATGCCTAAGACCCATTATAGATTAATTAAATTTTTTCACAAAGCACAATGGTCTTAAACATAATTTAATTGCCAGACAGAATAACTGTCTAAAATGCAAGAAAATATATGTTTGCTTAGAAGGCACTTAAATTTTGTGCAAAAAAACACTTTTGAATTTTCAACTTAGTTCTGTTTGGAATTCTGTTTGCTTATTATAATTAATGCTGGAATATTAATTTTCCAACACTCTTTTAAATGTCCTCATCTAATATTTTCTTTACATTGAAGTAGTTAGATATTCTTACAAACTTATCATTACATATATCTTAATTTCTTAAAGCATTAAAAATAACAGTAACATGAATATTTACAATTAAAAACTTATGTTCAGTTTCTCATGACCAAACCTTAAACTGAATTTAATTTTCAGAGACTAAAAGCATTTTCTAAATTTCATCACAGTAAGGTGAAATCTATCTTATGCTCCAAGCATAAAATAAAATATTTCACATGGTACTGAAAATGAATGGTAAATAATTCAGTGCAGAATTGATAAATAATTACAGTCAATGCTTTTACAAAGCATTAATTTTCGTTGACGATTTCCATCAATATTTGAGGCATTTATGTAGTTACTTGTTCCTGAAAAGATTTGGTTTATTTAACTATGGCAAAGCTATCGGCTACCTGCCTAAGAGCAGAGATGCCTTCGTATAAAATTTATACAAGCCAGTTTCTCTTTTCTAAGGGAAACTGGCTTGTATAAATGTTATATATGTGGAAAATGACAAAAATGTTCATACAGCCAGCCAGTTTGCCAGGATTTGAACCTCCAACCGAATTACCAGTGTTCAGCAACTTTACCACTTGGCTGCAGATGGGCTTGTTTCTGAAAACGTATTGATTTGTTTTCTGTCATTAAAATGCAATTTTAAATTCTAGTTCCAGCATTACAATGTTGTTTTAGAGACAGATCCATGGCAAAAAATCTTCAATCTGAATAAATATATATTAAGTTTATTTATTTCACATAAACTTGCATTAAAATTTACAAATCAAGCGCTACTTTCACACATATAGTTAAAAAAATCAAAACCATAAATAAAATAAATAGAGATTAAGAAACGTTACGATTCAATGCATCAATTCAATGTAGACATATCCTAATAACAGATTTTATAAATTTGTGTGGATTTAAAAGTTCAAACAAAAACATGCAGGGAATAACTTCATGTTATTTGTGGATAAGATAATATCATATGCTTTACCTTCTCTGTAAAAGAAAAATATAGTTTCAGATAATGCTTATAGCAAATTCTGTGCCCTCATGTATATACCAGCAAAGAAAATAATTTACACAATAGCAGCTTTAATACAGTGAAATTCAGAAGAACTGCTCTCAATCCCAAAACAATTTAAGAACTGAAGCATTCTAGATGCTGCTGCTATAACAGACATTAGCTGTTTTTTAGCATTTTTCCCCCAAAATTATTATTTCAGCTAAATGATAGAATTCAATGATTATTACATAATAATGATTATAACGTTCAATGTAATTTTAAACTAACCTCCATCGTTCTCTTCCTTAACGGCTTTAATTGGAACAGGCTTCCAACTTGCAGTACCATCAATCGTTACTTCTTCTACATCAGAATTGCTTAAATTTGTCAAAATGCCCCAAATATACTGGTCTACTTCCAAGCCTTCAAGCAGAGCTGGCTTACTAGAACATAAAATTTCAACTAAATGCAAGATTTTCCTATTTTAAATGCATATACTATTTTTGTTAAAGGTCCTGTATCAGTTTCTTACAAAATATCAAAGAAATTTGTGCTCATTTTGGTTATATATTAACTTCATGCTTATATATAACCAAAACGAATTAGGATTAAAGCATAGCGGAAAAAAATTTGGATTACTCAAGTCTAAGTGAAAATCTGCATATTAAGTACGATTAAGCAAGTTTCACTATGGATAAAGAATAAGAATACAGCTTTTACTATACTAGAAGTCTACACTACTTTTATCATACTAGAAGCTTCACAGAAACATTATTTCATAACATTTCAATATTTACTTTTAATCTTAGAGAAATACTCATTGTGCTTCACTTTTGACTTAATTTCAAAGTGTTCATTCTTAGTTAATTCAATAACAAGTTTCAGTATCAGGATATGTGAAAAAAAGACAATTAAAAAAAGGGATCTGGCAAATGATCACTAAAGTATTATTTACTGTCTGCTGATATCCTGCTTAGTTTGCAGATAAAATGACACATGGTTCAGGTAAGTGTAGATTAAATTCAAAATAAATGCTTCTCGGGTTCAGAGTGCACTTTCCACTTAAACTTCTCAAGTTGAACTTTTCAAGATATACCACTTAAAAATATTAAATCTGCTTCCCCCCCTCTACCAGATATTTTAAGTTCTTTGCTGGCAAACATGCTGGGGGTGGGGGAGTTCTCAGTTAACATGTCAATGAGATAGCAAATTCATACAAATTTACTTGTATAATCCAAATGCTTTGTCCTTGAATAAATCCACAGCAGAAGGCTTGAATTCCTTATATAAATATTAAGAATAACTGCATAAAATTATGGAAACACTGCCATCATTCAATAATGAACAGCCAAAAATTTAGCATCTTGGTTGTCTTTGTCAATTATATCTGCAATTTTGATAGATAAATAACTTGTAACTGGTAATGCCGTCTCTTCCAAAAAACAGGTAATTAGAAAACAGATCATCAAACATTCTGAATGTCAGCTCTGTTCCTGAGAATCTTAAAAACTGACCAAACTAGCTATTTCAACAAAAATGAAACAAGACCCCAAGCAGTACTTGTTTCCTTTATTATCTTACAATGAACATGAGAAATACGATGTTGTACATATAAATTAGAATAACATATTCTCTTAAAAGCTTAATATTTTTATTGTACAATGGAATGACAGAAAAATTTTACCAAGCAGAATAATATTCGAATGCTAAACCATGAGTGATAATTATAAAAGCAGAAAATAATTCTCAAGGTATTTAGACTCCATTTGTAACTACTGCAGATGTAAGCACGTATGAAATAATGGCTCTACTGTCTTTTAGAAGATAATGTTACTTAGTGGCTTTTAGAAGATTTTTTTATGAGACTGAGAATTAAATAACTACTTTTGCATTATCTGAAAATATGATTTAATGATACTGCTTTCGACGCTACTGAAAATTCTCCCTCAGAATTACATAAATTCAAGTATGGTGAGAAAATAGAAAAGCAAGCAGCTGGTTGGGCAATTAAACTTTATCTACCAAGCTAGAGCTGGTAACACTGTAGTGTATGTGTACGTGCAAGATATATGTGTGTAATATATAGATCAAAACTATAATTTAAACTAGCAACAGCCACTTAATTCTCCCTTTCCATTCTAAAAACAGTAATTTTGTCCTTGCGTACCATTCTAAAAACAGTAAAACTTTTCCTGGACTGCGTCATTTCTAGTTTAGTTTATATCAAATAACTTGCATAATGCTGATGATATGACTTATTCGGAACTTAAACCAAAACTTTCTCTTAATAAGCTGCCATATTGGGATAACTGCATGCTTTTGCTCCTAGCTCTTGTCATTAAAACCCTGGCATGCTGCTTTTCTTCCTGCCGCAATAAAAAAGTAAATGTTCTTGAAAAGGCATGACTAGAAAGCCAAGTGAGTTATGGCTGCAAATATTAATTGAAGTAAAGATGAATATTTAACCCTCTGCAGCTGACAAGTTTGCTTTTCGACATAGTTCAACATTCAATGCCATCAATATTGCTAAGTTCGCTTTATTACACACGCACACATACATATATCATAATAATTTATATTTAACAAAATTTCTATTCATAAATAGCAATTTAAAGTAAAAAATTAATTATAGAAATAGGTTTAAAAGAAATTATAAATAATTTATATTGCTGCGAACTAATCTACAATAGCATTTAAATTCTGAGAACATAAGTAAATCAAGTGCAAGTATTAAAATCTATTGACAAATATAAAATTGTAATAATTTTTTTTTAAATCCTAAAAATAATAAATATGCATAATGAATAATTGTTGAGCTGGCAGAAGACAGACTTATCAAGGGGAAGTTGCCCTCAAACTTAACTCTTCAATTATTCAATTCGTGTTTCGTCATTTATGTAGGCAAGTGTAAAATTCAAAACCAAAAGTAAAACCAAATGATGTGACCTACCAAAAGCAATTCAAATGAATGGAACTTTTAGAGAAGAACAAATCAAAGCCAATACAAAACAATGCCCTTTATAAAACCAATTTAATTTAGAAACTCTTGCCCACAAAAAACTTCCTGGACACGAATATGCATATAAACAAAAAAGATAAAAGTACTATTAACATAAAAAAAATAAACTAGAAACTAAATTAAATAATATTAAAATAATATAATAAAGGCAAGTAAAAAGTAAATTTTAAATTAAATTAATTAATTTACCATATTTCTATTGGAGTGTGGACAAGGAGCAGCATGTCAATATAAGTAATGTAAAATAGTGTTTCTTCTATTTATAAAAGAGGGCACTAGTAAAAGGTAAAGTTGAGAGATAAGCTGCTGTATGTAAGAACCATTTAAAAAAACTATTTAAAATTTTTCTGCAAACTATATGTAATGTAAAAAGTGTGTTCTGTAGCTAAAATTTTTTTTTAACCTAACTGTGTAGTAATGTAAAAATGTGTAAAAATTGTGAAAAAGCAAACTGTTCTAATGTGAAAAATGGTTGCAAATTACTAAGGACTGTAAAAATTTTTTTGGTAAATTTAATTTATGAAGTACTTTTGAATTTTAATTTAGAAAAAAATTTTTTAATAAAAGTAAAGTAAAAAGTATTGTAATATTTAATTATATAAAACTGAATTTAAGATGTGTAATAAAAATTACTAAATACTGGCCAAAAAGTTAAGGAAAAGGAAAAAAAGATTAAAATTTTCACTCAACTTTACTATATTCTTTTGAAATCATAATAATTTATAATATATATATATATATAATTCATAATAATTTATAATAAAATGTATATCACAAAAACAAAGAAAGAAACAACTGAAATGCAGAAAACCAAATAAAAATGCTTAGTTGATAACAGTACATGACAAATACTGCTCTTAACTTAATAGGGGGATTCATGACTATTAATATTTTTACCTTGTTTTACAATTATTACATTTTACTCTACAAAACTGTTTACTGTCCTTTTTTTAAAATCGGAAAATGACTGACTGAACAGGGTGGGGTTAGAATGAATAAAACACTGCACATGAATTCATATTTTGCACAAATAAATAAATAAAAAAGAAATAAATCCTGAAGTTGGGTTTCTATACTCTGACATTACCATACTTGCTAAAAAATAATCACCAACATCAGAAGACAATTTTTTTAATTAATCAACATATTTTTCTGAGTATTTCAAAATAAAATATCTGGTTTTAACAAAAGTTTCCCACCACTGCAAATATTGTCTGTGCAAACAGTTTATGCTGGTGTGCTTAATCATATTTTGTCAAATGATGTTTGGCATTTGAAAGAAAGAGATGACTTACTTTAGAACACTTTGTGAAATTAAAAAAAAAATATTATTATTAAGTGCAAGGTGTCTGAAATGGAACTATCTACCGAAAGTTTAAAAACATGGACTATGACCTTAAAAAAGCACAGTATTCTGGCTGGCTTACTGATGTTGATGAGGCCTACCTGCGAGAACTTGTGGAAGAAGATCAATATGCAACCACTCGAGAACTTGCTAAGAAGTTACACATTACTACTAAGTACATTAATTGCACTATGCATTGCATAAACTTGACGTACAAGTTCAATCACTGGGTGCCGCCACGAGCTGACTCAAATAGATAAGGACAGATGCGTTCAGGTCTGTACTAATCTGCTCGAATATCAACGTAAGGACAAAATTTTCAATCGGACCTTCCCTTGTGATGAAAAGTGGATTTACTTCACCAACACGGGTCAAAAAGGGGGCCGGTCTGGGCATGGTGAGGCTGTTGACAGCATCACAAAGTGCAATTTGATTAAAAAAAAGATCATGCTTTGCATATGGTGGGATTACCATGGCATTATCCACAAAGAGTATCTGGAAAAAGGTAAAACCCTCAAATAAGGTGTACTGCAAGATGCTAGTTCATGTTGACACTGCTATCGAGAAAAAACATCAAACTGAGTTCTGCCACAAAGGCTCCATCAAGATAATGCAAAACGATATGTGTTTACATTCACCCCGACTCTGTACAGACTCAAATGGGATCTTTTGCCCCACCTACTACATAGCCCCGACATCGCTCCTTCAGGGTTCTACCTTTTTTGACACCTGCAGCTACATCTTGCTGGTGCTATCTTCAATTCTGCACAGGACATCCAAAATGAGGTTGATCAGTCTTCAGACTAGCACCCACCAAGTTTCTGGGCTGAAGACTTTGAAAAACTACCAAAATGTTAGCGGAAAATCATAGATTTGTATGGTGACTACTATCCACACTGAAGATACTGCTTTGACACTTTTTTCCCTAACTTTATTAAAAACGTTTTTAGGCAGAAAACTTTCGTTACAACCAGATATTCAAGAAGTGCAATTGCACTTTAAAAAATATGAATAATTTTGCACTTACTTGCACACAGGACACCTCCAAGCTCCCCTTTCACAATTAAGTTGTAAATATGATTCAAGATCAAAACACTAAAACAGACAATTATATAAGTGTGTGTGTAAATATATATATCCTGGTTCACAAATTTATATTACAAACATATGTAAATAGATAAATATGCAAAAATTTAAAAAATTACATTTCCAATTAAATGATTAAAAATTGGTTTACTTTTTACGCTGAAAGCTTTTAAGCTTTCTCTCTTTTCCTGGATTTTCTAAGAATGTTAGAATTTAATAACATAATTGTTAGCTTAATCAAAATTTTTTCAGCTACAAAAATAACATCATATTCTCTGCAGTAGGATATAACAAAAACATATACTTTTTATTAAGGTAATTGTATACTCAAATTAAATTTCAAATATTTTAATGACAATTTTTACCACGTCACACTTAAAAATAATTTCATTTACATTACAAATACATAATTTAGAAACTTGATGAATGTCACCAATCTGCTTTAAAGAGAGATAATACAACAAATTATCAAAAGGCAGTAACTGTGTATGACATACTTCCCATATTAACACAGAAATGGTTCTTTTCTGTTAACAGAAGCCATTTAGCTACAAATACAGATGCTAACACAAAATCTAAATAGACTGCAACTTTAAGAATACACACAGCTTCAAGAAAAGAATAACTATTTTGTTAAATCCACAAACACAAAACAGATTTTATTGTATTACATATGCTTTATGAAGCTTTCTATATAATTCAACAACGATGAACACATTTGCATTTTCTCATGAATATAATGCCATATAATGAATTTGATTGGGAAAAAAATTAGATGCTAGTAGGCAGTGCCATACTGACACTTTTTCCTCTAAAAAATGATCTGCAAATTCCCTAAAAAAAATTGGAATATCTAGGAGTGAAAAATCACTGGATTAATGTTCATTCTCTCCATTCACAATGTCATTTCATTATCCAATATAAATAAGTTAAACCAATACCACATCTACTACCTACCCTCAACAGCACTTCGAAAGAAACATCTCAGCATATTTTCATTTTCGAGATATCCAACTGGCTGATTCTAATGCAAAAAATAGTTCTCTGGGGAAAAAATACAAGGAACACACATTTAAGAGAAATATTTTCATCTCAATTGCAAAATGCCCCACATAGCTGGTCAGTCATTCTAGTGACACATGCCTAGAAACCCTTCAACTCGGTTTATGATAATGACACAATTACTGATATCGTTTAAGCAAAGGTTTTTATCACATAATATCACAATTTAATCATTATGCGTTTTAACATTTTTGATCAGAAATTTACAAATAAATTTTCCAATCAGCATATATTGTCACAGAAAATATGACCCTCAAATTAACACTTTCCTTTTGGAAACACTATTAACTATCAATGCCCAGAGATTACGAAAATCTTCTTATAACACAGGTTCTCAAAAGTTTTAAATTTTTGTACTACACAAATAAGAATAAAAAACATATGTACATGATGTATCAATATCCAAGTATCCAAAAGGGTGCTACTTTAAATCTTTAGTGTAAAACTCATACCATCAGAAACAGCAGTTTTTAAAAAACTGTTATAATATTAATATAAAATAAGTAAATTATACAACAGTAATTCATGTTTTACAGATGTTGTAAGAAAATATGCTAGATTTTTACACAGTTACTGTAGTATTTTGCATACTAAATAACTAAAATAATTACCTGTATGTGTTTGCATTCTTGGCCTCTGGCTGGAAGTGTAATCCTCTTAAAAGTAATGGGACATTTGAGAGATACTTTGATTGCTGTTTGCTCAACTCCATCTTCCATATTAAGAGCATTATTTGATGCTGCTGCACTAGAAAAGTTGCGCTTAATTTTTGCCACACAGTGATCTGCTGGAAGCAAGCGTTTGCGTAGTAAGCCTTGCAACACGGAACGAACGGTGGGTCGATGAACAAGTTGCAGAAGGAAAAGATGAGACTGAAAATAAACAAAATTTATTTATAACTTTCTATCTAAATATATTTAAAAAGATAATAAGGAAGGAGTCAGTTAAATAACTCGATTAGAGATCAGGAACCAATCAATTTTGCACCTAGATACATACTATATGGTGTACGAAACACCTTGATAAAAAAAATGCAAATATTCAAAAAAAAAAAAAAATTTTTTTTAATTAGATATGTTATCAGAAATAAAATAAAGAAAAGTATGCATATTGCTTTTAAATCAATCAGCCTATAAGTACTTACATGTAGATTAAATTTACAAGATAAAAGACTTATTTTGCTAAATGACAACACACTTGAGAATTAACTGCCCAGCTGGGTAGAAATTAAATTAATGCATCTGAGAATGGCAACACTTGAAAATCACACATATGATAAATGACTTGTTGGTGAATAATAACGCAATAGTCATTCGAAAAGATTGTGAAAGTTGTTTCTAATTTCAATAATTATTAAAATCTCTGCTATATACATTCATATTCTTATACAAATATATTTCTTTGCAAGGATCTTATCTTTGGAAGAACTAATGCTTTTCTTTCAAATTAAATTTTAAATTATTACAAAAATAGGTCTTAATTTTTACAGATTTAATTTATTAAATTTATATAACTACTAGAAATGAAATAAAATATGCAAAAGTTATGTTTAATTTCTCAAACTTTTATATGTTATATAAAATGTTATACAACTCCTATATTTAATGCACAAAATATTTATTACATAACACAGATGAAAAAGAAAACTTTACTGCCTTCCTCTTTAAAAAAATGTAAAATACAAACTAACAAAATTGGGAAAACAAAGTGTTGCAGAATGTTTTGGCCTCCTCGGTGATTGTGGTGATTTGTATCAGAGGACGCACTGCACAAAGAGTTAGTTGCGTTATAGAACGTAAAGGGAGTGGACAGGCCAATGTTTCAGGCATATTACCGCTAATTATGTAATCACATCTTATCTGCCAGGTGGCAGAAAACTAGTATGTTGTATGAATTTACATGCCAAGGGCATAATGCTTGTAAACATGCCAGGTGGCATACATCTTGTAAATACATTGTAAATAAATGTACAGTAAATTATTTTCGTCATTAAATAAAGGAACATGCAACAACAAGCTTCTGATCATTTGGATATGCACATAAGTGTTGCAGAGCATTCATATTAATTAAGAATTAATTTCCAGAAATTGTAGAACTAAAGAGTCTAGAGGTGAAAGGTATATAACAATAAAAATAAATCATTGATACAAAATAAAATCCTCACAAAAACACTACATCATTCAGACAGCGTGTGTTCTAAATTTCACAGTATAAAATGCAAACCGGCATATAAGATTTACCATTTGCGATGGAGAACAGGCCAAATACTTTCACAGCAAATGTAGTTATTAAAATTTCAAAGAGAATACTATTTAAAAAAATTTAGCATTTTATACTAAAATCTCTTAATGCTACATTACATGTTCTTTGATCACATAAAACAATTATTTCTTCTTAAATACACATAAAGCATTGCATGAAATTTCACCTGCATTTTAATAAATTTAATGACAGAAAGGCATACCAAAAGCTTTACAGAAACTTACACAACAACATGCTGTGACTGTGATTTGTATTGTATTTCGGCCTGGCTGGCAAACTTCCTTGAGATAAAGAGGCTTATGTGAAGCCTTGTTTTCTCCACGATCAATACTCAGGGGTGTTGCATTTACTGAGACTTGAACGGAAGCTGGCCAGTTAGTATTCATCTGCCGATCTTCATGGTGGAAGCATTTCAATTGTAATTCTAAGTCTGTCCGCCACATAAGTGTCTGATGCACTGATGGCTTCAAGTGGAAAACATGATTACTTACAGCTAAATTGTGTTCCAACCTGAATGGAGCTAAGATGATACCATCTCGGACGGGAAATGTAAGCCGTAGTTCGTCGTCTTCTGCAAAAACACACATGAACAAATTTAAAAATTCACACTCCAAATGCATATACATATATTGTTTACAGAATAAAAAGTAATCCATTCTATATATGTATATAACTGCACCCTTAAACAGTTGAATAAAAATTAAGACAATAAAAAAAATGTAAACTGAAATAATAAATATAGAGTCGAAGATGATTATTTCATGAATGCTGAACACAGAATATTGAAATAATGCTTTAAATACTCCCATGAGCACAAATCACAATGCAATTTAAAATATTATATAACCGTTTCTTAAATGAAGTTTACAAATTTTGATATATATGTCCATGTAATTCAGATTTTGAGATAAATGAAGTTTTTATAACTTCAAAAAACTTTCAACATGACTGATGTTTTTAATTTTCCTTAAAAAAGAGAAGATTTTGAATTGCATAGTTAAAAAAACAAACAGAAAATATAAATATAAATATAATAATGGTCACAAATAAATAAAAGTAAAAGCAAAATTATGCCAGATTTGTTAAGAAAATAATATTACTTTTATTTGCACATGCTGTATATCTAGACAACAAATTTCAAACAATGAAATAAAAATGTGGCATGGGTTGGCAAAACATTCTATTTATTGACAGATATGATTACAAGTGAGTAGGCTACTATCATACACTAGTTGATAACTGGTTATCTGGGAAAGCTGCTTTTTACAGATACTATGGTGCAAGAGTACTAGATAAAATGGCTTGTAAGATTTCAGCACTTTCTACTTTCACAAGATGCAAAATTTGCATTTTTGCATGTGGCAGAAACAATAATATACACTCCCATGTGTTTCAATTACAACAGAATTTCAATAATTCATGTAGGCCAAGGGTTATACAAATTAGAGAATTTTGTGGGTTATAAGTTTTTACTGAGTTTGGTTTACATTTTTCCCTAATTTTTACATTAAAATTAGATTATTTGCATATAAGTAATCAAAAGACATTTATACCTTATGAATTACTTTTTACTGAATACAATATTACATGTATAAATTCATTTACAGAAAAAATAATGTACATGGGGGAAAACATAATGGGGGTAGTGGAAAGAAATAAATGATAAGGAAATAATTGAGCTCTCAGGGACCACTAGTTGAAGTAATCCAATTCTGTTTTGCAGAACACAATACACACACAGGCTAGTAATGCTTAAGTTTGTGAAATGTCATTGACATGTATTATCTCTCTGGCAAAACTTTTTTGAATAAGCAGCATCTAAAGCAGCTGCTATGTGTTTTTCTGAGCAGTTCCCCAGTTGAAAGTCTCTGGTGTATAGCTGACACAAACTAATCACCCACATGCTTTTTATATTTTTGCCAGCATTATACTTCCTTTTCCAAGTTTAATTTCATCAGTTTACACTGCCTATTGATCTGCTGACAGATTCTTAATCTGCATTAATTCAATATCTTTTAAGTTCCAGCAATAAGTACTTATGTTTTCTGCATATGTTATTTCACTGTTAATGGTGTTTTGAAAAATGACATTTTCATAATATTTCCTTAAGAAAATTTTAAGTTAGCTACATCATTTCTTAAAGTGAAAGTCTGACTTCAGTAAACCAAGCAAATTTTGCTGCAGTACTTCATCTTTATAAAGACCTGCATACATGACAGAAGACATAGATTTAAATAAGTATCTCTTGATGTCTTCACCAGTCCATCTACAGAAGAAAACTTGTTACGAATGCCTCAGACATATGTCTTCAATGCCTGCACCAGAAGTAGTGGTACTGACCAGGACAAGATGTAATTGTTACAGGAGATTTATATGGTGACAGCCAATGAAATTGCATATGGAAAACAGATGTGCAGAAAGCAATTGTTGCTCTGAATCCCCATTTTGCTTACTAAAAAACCAAACTGATACCAAATTGTTAGGAGTTTTTGCTATTTCAACAAACTTAATTTATGAAACAACATTTATTTCAGATCATAATTTCCAATTCAATTCTTTATAAATGATAGAATATTTTTTCATTGTTTGCTTGCAAATTGAAACTAGCAATTTGTTGTTGTAAGTCATACAGCAACATATTTTTTTACCTCATTTTTTAGGATTACCTAAATCTGCAAGAATATTTTATCCTATTTAAGTGGATTAATTCTTATGTTTTGTGAAAAAAAAAAAAAAAAAAAAGGCAAATTTATCATATGTTGACATTTGATCATATTTCCAACTCCCTACTGTAAGTGATTTTGTAATTTTTTGGTTAAGTATAGCTAGCTCAATCGCTTACCACACTTACATTCAATAGTTCTTTTATATAACCCATGACCAAATTTTTAAAACACGAGTTACATATCACTGAAATATAAAATGGTACACAATGCTTACTGGGTGGAGGTAGCGGAGGTTTTGTTTCTGAAAAATTGGGCTTGATATCAGCATTAGGTGATAAATATGGTGGCACAACAGATGCGGGTGTAAGAGGTGGTGTAGGATTTCCTGGAATTGGCAGAGACTGATAGTTCATATTCCGCTGAAAGTAAAATTACAATTATTTTTGACAAGCTGACAAATGTATTACTTAAATATACAGAGCATTGAAATGAGTTAAAATGATACATTGATTATAGATATTAATAAGATAAAAGGCAGATATTTAATTTATTTTAATCAAAAATTTTTAACATACAAATTAAGTTTATTCAATATTAGCACACTAAAAATATGTCAAAAAATGTGGACATAGGTCTATAGCTTAACATAAATAACACACGATACCTTTTAAGAAATCATTTTTAATTTGCTTACTTAACTAAAAACAAATAATTTTAATATATTTAAAGCACCAAAATTCCATATATAGGGTTTTTATAACTGACTTCTGTAACATACATTTTGAGCTCTCTACAGCCAAAATGATTCAACAGAAAGATATTTTAAACAGGACATATGATAGGATGGGGGGGGAATCAGACAAGAAGAAAATAGGGTACTTTCTGATTATTTACATTAATAGCATATTGGGATAGCTTTCAAAAAAAAAATTCTTATGGTGGAAATGCAAGTAGTTTCCTACTATCAGGAAGTTTACAAATTAAATCTTCATATATCAAATATTCAACAACCATGACATATTGAACATATGTTTTTTAAATCTCCATAATAGAGGAATAAAAAAAAAACTATCAAAAGAGTTTTCTTTTGGTTTGGTTAAATATCCATAAAATGAAAAATAATCACCAATAAATACTATGAGTGAATAAATAATGGCTTCAGCAGCAAATCGTAAAATTTATAATAAAACTACTCAATTACATTTGACATAACCATAATAATGAATAAGAGAAAAACATTTTTAAATCAAAATTAGTTTCATTTTAAATTAAATGAATTCTGTGCAAGATAATACTGAATATCAAATAAAAATGTTTGAAGCTCAAAATGAAATACTACCTGAATGTTTGGCTGCGTATACTGATTTGTGTAATGAGGATCATATTGTGTTTGTGGAGGTGCACCATTGAGCTGTGACTGATGATAGTAATGACTGGGCTGGTTGCCATAAGGAGGAGCTTGAGGTCTCAGTGAGGAACGCATTTGTTGCTGTGAAGGATATGCAGCAGGAGACATTTGTTGCTGAGGGTTATACTGTTGCTGTTTACCATACTGTGCTGGTGATGGATTTCCAGGGTACTGAGAGCAGCAAACACAACCCTAAACAAAATATAAATTGCACAATTTTAATGAAGCAACTAAATGTACTGGCCTTATTAGACTGGGCAACTTTTCATTTACAAAAATCCGGAAGCTGATCTTGGTGATACATTGCCAGAAGTAGCTCCTTCCAGAACAAACGAAACACAGAAACTACAGCATGGCAATCCAAGTCATCCTCCCAAATGATGACCAGCAACACTTTTATGCATCCAATAATGCTTGGTTGCCTAGTCTAGTTAAGACTTTAGCAAAATAAAATTTTTCATCATACACACATATATATAATGACTAGAAGAATTACATAAAACATCAAAATTAAATAATAAAATCATTAGGATAAATAAAATTACAGTTACACATGATGATTTCATTAATGTCAGCACTTGTAAGGTATTTAAGGTCTTATACTGAAATCTACTAAAAGGAAACAAAACAGAAGTTTTTATACCTAATATATATGAAGAATGGCATATACTCTTTTTTTACATAAACCTAACAAATTTCTTATGAATGATACTGATTTGATTATGAATGATGATTCTTATGAATGATACTGACTGTGGCTGATTTACAACAATCAATGACTAGGTCTTCAATCTTATATATTTTACCCTAAGCCACCCAGACGGTATAGTGGTTAAGGAAACCTACTGCAATACCATACGGCCCAGGTTCGAATACCCGAGAAGGGGTGCAACATTGGCCACCTATTACGTGCTTCCACAATAAAATGGCCACCACTTTTTGGCCTTAGGAGCAGCCAATGCTGAAGACACAAGTGAGTGCCACTGGATTTTAAAGAAAAGTATTTTACCGTAAATATAAAAATGATTTTTTAGTCCTTTTCAGGAGACAAAATATTAAAAAAAAATAATCATTTATAATACAATTGCAGCTACAAAAGCTGCAGAGTGATCCAGAAGACTTTTGATTCATTTGAATCAAGACAGTGATAAAAGAACTAGTTCCAATGGAAGGGGGGAAATCTGCGAATTCATGAAATGTCAAACTTACCCATTTGATAAATACTTTTTACATGTGGTTTGAGAACAATGTGAATTCTTACATTCTTAGTTCAAAGAGAATTAGCAAACTCAAATGTAATACACATTTCCATGCTTAATTCCTAATTATTATTGAAGTTATACTTTAGTGGAAATTTATATGAAAGAAATCTCTTAAAACTTTCAAAAATACTAAATAAATAATACCTGTCCAGAATTATAATTCTGTTGTGGATTTGGACTATAGGACTGCATTCCTGGACCGTACTGTTGTGACATCATGCCGTACTGCCCCGGCCTCTTCTGTGCCATGTGCTGTTGGGGATTTGGATATGGAGAAGCTCTAGTGCGGCCCTGTGGGGCCATTGCTGGATTATTTCCAGAATACATTGAAGGATGGGGCTGTCCGCTCAAGCCCATTGCACCTTTGTTCATGCCCATGAGACCATTTATGCCCATGCCATTATTCATTGGATTCACAGATGGCATATTGTTGGGCATGTTCATCATTGCATTACTGCCCATATGAGAACCCATTGGACTGTTTATATGACCTCCCAATGGACTGGATACACCAGTATTAGATGAAACTCTTTGATGATGAGAAGAGTAACCTGGTTGAAATTGCTGGTTCTGAATACCCTAAAGAAAAAAAAAATTAAAACACTTATTTTCTTTCATATAATTAAAGAATGAAAATACTGATTAACATCAGATTAAAAGTGTTAAATTTTAGTGCTGTGTGCTAACACCTACACACATTTGCGAAAAAAAAATCAAACAGTAAATAGCCTCAAAAATTCATATGAAATATCTTTTTCTAAAAATTCTTAAAAAAATAACTTAAATTTCTATTTAATTCTAATTACTGATGACTTGATATGCATGTATTTTTTAAAATCAAAGAAAGGTGTCAAATCCACATTGATTTATTACTATTAGCATTATTGGATAATTTCAAATATCAGTCAATAATAACATGATGCATAAAAGCATTTCACTAGACATTATAATACGGGTACTCAGAGGACACAAGACAGTTAAATGCCAAGTTGACACTGCTGCTACAAGACGGTGATTTTCAATTTTTATTATGTAAAAAATTTTAATAAAATGAGGACAAAATTTTATCATCAGCAACTATAAACATAATGTCTTGTGCAACAAAAGTATTTGTGGCTATCATAATAGAAATTATAGATCAATTTACAGAAAAAACTCGACATTTTGCTAGAAAATTCTACAGCACCAACATTAAATATGTAATCTTGTTCCTAAGAACTGAATTGCCTAACGAATGAAAATAATGACAAACAACACAAGACCATTTCTATGGTGAAACCATATGCCTTTAATCATTTTAGCTATTTATTTGGTGCATGTGAAAATTTAAGGGAGTGATTATGGCTGATCATCAAGAAGGAAAAACATTTTGAAAAACTATTAATAACACTTACCTAGGGTGATCAAATATGAATGAGCCTTTATTGGCTGAGCATCAGGGTGGGTATTTGTATGTGTTTGGGTAGTTGAAGTTAAGTGGGGTTGCCCAGAGTACAGAAACCATAGCAGCTGGTTTGTCCTGTACTTTATTTAATAGCCCTTATGATGAGGAGGAGTGTTCCGTCTATATTGGGCAATGCATAATTATACAGTTCTTCATCCATGAAAACATGAAGCCAGCCAAAATTTACTACAGACTGTATGCCTAATTCAGGAAAGCTACCCTTTCACAGTCAAGAGTGAAAGTTTAGAGAAACGAATTCAAGCAAGGCCGTGAACATGTTGCGAATCAAGGTCATCCCCATTGTCCTTGCACCATTGTGACTAATCAAAACATTGCACGTGTTCATGAGCTTATCAAACGGGATCGTTGCTTCACATTTTAAAAGAACTTGTTATCAACTATGGAAGTGTCCAACAAGTCATTAGAAAGCAGTTGGGCTTCAGAAAAATCTCAGTTCATTGGGTTCCCAAATTGCTGAATGATAATCGAAAGTTGCACAAGTTCACATTCTTCAGCTGCTTCAAGCTGTTTTTGCAAACTGTTTTGCTGCAGTTTTTGCATAAAATTTTCACCTGTGATTAGACGTGAGCGCATCATTACATTCTCCAATCAAAGTGTGCAATTATGGAATGGTGAAAGAAAGGTGAACGAAAGCCTGTGAAAGACAAAACTCGATTGACTGTGGGGAAAATGTTGGCCACGGTTTTATGGGACTGGAGGGGTGTCTTACTGATGGATTTCTTGACTTTAAATACATTTGTAGCTACAATAAATAAAATAACAAACCAAGATTTACAATTTAAAAATGATAAAAAGCATAATGTTCACCAGCTTTTCCAAGGCATGAAGCTCAATGCACAACAATTTGTAGAATCCTGTATGAAATCTATTTAGCAGTAGATAAATGTGGATTTCTTACATGAACATCAGACCATCAACACAACCTACTACTGCAGTTTCTTGGATCAAATTAGGCTTCAGTGTCGATGTAAAAGACGAGACCATCCCATCTATGAGTTGTTGGTCCTGCATAATAAAGTAAGGCCCCATACAGCAGGTGTAATGCAGCAGAAACTGGTGGAAATGCACTCACAAATGCTTGATCATCCACTCTAAAGACCAGACTTATTGCCACACGATCTTCACTTTTCACACACATAAAATTAAATTCTTGCCAACCTGAGACTTTAATTTAACAGAACAAAGTCAAAACCCTCAAACGAATCAAAATAGAGTCATTGTCTACAGTTGATGATTGCCGAGCTGCAGAATGTCTCTAACACCTGCAAAAATTTGAGACTAAAAATTCGACCCCCCTTCCTAACAAGCAGAAAATCTAAGGAGAAATAACAAAAAACTGCCCTTTCAAGATCCAATTTACAACCTCTCCTTTCTTGCGAAGTTATATATAAGCAAGACAACAGTCACAAAGCTAGAGTGTAAGTAAAAAAGCGGAAAGCCAATTACGATATCCATTTTACTGCTTCGTAACAAAAGACATGGGAAACAACACAACTGTCAACGTAAAGCTATTTCCACAGATGTTACTTCCGCTAAAAGATGCTCCCTTTCTTCGTTAGAAAACTGAACCGTTGAAGAAAAATAATTGCCTAAAGATTTTAAATACATTCTTTACAAATATATATATATATATATATATATACAAATACAAATAAAATACTTACATAATTGATTACTTAAATGACTAAACACACTTAAATTTCGCGACACAACATTCCCCATGTTTAATAAAGCAAACATATAGATATTAAGCCATTGTTTTATTATTTTTTTGTAAATTTCTATTCCCTTAAGATCAAAAATGCTTCATTATTTCACAAACCACTATTTCATATTTTTAATTTTATAAATTCCTATATATCTTAAAATTGGTGATCTAATATCAAGAAATGTAAATTGATGAAATGATTTAAATGGGTGATCCAATATCGAAAAAAATCTCAAACCCAGAATCGTCAAAGTCCTTGACAAGTCCGAATCTCAGACTTTGTACTGCATATATAAATTAAAATACTGTTTACTAATGTACAAGGAATATTGTTAGCATACAAATAATGACGTGAAATAAATAATTTTTTTTTAAATTACATAATTAATTTTAACTTTTTAGTAGAAATAATACCACTTACAATTTGGTCAAATGGCCCTCTCGTTTTTTTAGGTTATTTCCACGTGTTTATTTATTTTCTTTTAATTACTTTCAGAATCACTAGGATTTCCATTTCAGGTTTCACAGTTTCAGGAAATTACTGAAATTTTACTCTCAAAAAACAATTTTGATGAGGAATGAGATTTTTATAAATATTTACACAGATAACCTAATAATATTCTATTTAAATAACACTAATTCCTTTTCACTCAGGATATAAAAAATTATTAAAGTTCATCACCAATTTAAAATATTTATTCAATTTCCCACAGAAAGACAAAAATTACCTGGCTATATTGATTATTCATGACTACTTCTTGTTGTTGCCTCTCCTGAAGAGCAACAACACTAGCTGTTGCTGTAGCGGTAGCAGTTGCAGCAGCTGCAACCAAAGCAGCAGCACTGAGTGCCGATGAAGATGACTGAAACTCTGAACCACTATTGTGCCCAGGCGTTCCAATTGGATTGGGTCCCATCGCAGCATTCATCTGACTTGGATTTGCACTATAACTGAAAATGTAGAAACTAGATAAGAATAAGTAATGTAATAAAACAAGGTGTTAAAAAGCAAAAGAAATACTATTTTCAAGGTAGAGGTGTAATCTGATTCAGTCTTTTAAGTTTAACAAAAAATATCCCAATTTTCCATTTCGTACACAGGTCTGTTTCTCCTCATAATTACATTTTACACAATATAGATTACAATATAATACCAGAAGCTGTTTAAACATTTTTATAATGATTTCAGAGCCAGTTAATTAATGTTTAAAATGCAAAGAGCATTTGTTTCAACCTTGCAGCCTTTTTTTTTCAGGAATATAAGTCTGCATCGTGATTTCCATGGTAGAACAGCTTTTCATAAAATTTCCAGGTGTGTTTATTTTTATTCCTCTTTCATGGCTTCCCAGAATCCATAAATTAGAGGGTTAGAAAAAGTTGTTTTTTGAGGGACTAAAAGCACAATAATGCATACATGAAAAGATGAGATGCTGATGAAGTCAAGATGCTTTGCTGTAATATGCTAAAAAAACATGCATGCAATACTTCATCAGTCTTCATTTTTTCAAGAATTGCAGTGATAATTTTTGAAGTATGACTTGTTGCTTTGTCTTGATGAAGTTTCATTATTTCGAAATCACCGAGTTAAATAAAAAATAGAACTTTTTCTATAAATATTGTATGTAAAACTTTCTCTTGATAGTACACGCTGATTTGATTCTAATATTTTTTCCACTCTTCTTATTTTAAATTTCCTGTCGTAAGAGAATCCTGCAACAATCATAAATCCCTTTCTGAAACTTTCTTTGCATTGATGGAACCAGATTAGTATACTTTTTCTTTTCTAGTTCTGCACTAAGTTAACAAAGTTTGGTTAACATTATGTTTTTTAGTTTTTTAAGTTATAAATCGTGGTTTATTATTTCATTCATTGTTGCTACAGGTGTATTTAAAGACTCTGCAATTGCTTTTGTGTCAGGGATTTGCTTTTGTTGCCAATTATTTAACTTCAGAAACATTAGAAACAGCATGCACCTTTTTCGGGTATTCGTTTGAAGTCTCCTTTCCATGTAAAAGTAATGATTGATGCTTTTCCCCTTTTCTGATTAATAATGTTGCTTATTTTTCACTTAGAACCATGCATTTCACAACATTTTTAAATTAGAGAGCAGAAGCATTTCTCTTTGGAAACCACAAAAATATATCCTTCAATACATAGCTTGTTTACAAGCTACAAATTTAAAAGAATAAAAATAGCTGACGATATTTCTCATTTCAAATAATAAGCTGTTGCTAGAAATTTTTGTTCCAAAACATTTGCTTTTTTAAAAATTGTTTTCCAAAAATGTTCTAAAAATGTATAAACACCCTCTGTAATTTCCTTTTAATTATTGCATAGCAGTAAAAATTTATCCAACATATCTAATGTATAAAAAATAGAAGAGGAAAAGCTAAAAGCTTACATACCAGCTTCTAAAGCTATGCTCCCGATTTCAGAATTAAAAGCTGACTTGAAGTCAGTAGAACACATAAATAAATTTAAAAAAAAAAATTGATATTTTTTTAAATCAAATTTGATATTAAATGCAAAACTGCAGCCTAGTATTTTAGCCTATCAGAAAGCCAAATTCTCACTAATTTTTTTTTATATCAGTATTTTAAATCTTTGTTCCACAATATTTTAATTTTTGATTTGGCCTCAGGCAATTATTTTTATTATACAAACGTAAATCTAGGTTTATATTCCTGAAATGCATTAAAGCCCAATTTGTAGGTAGGCAGCTCCTTCCCTCACTTTTTTGAAATAAGATTTGAATTGCATCAGCTTCCAACATAATAAAATACAGCAAAAAGCAAATTTTAAGTGTGTTTCAAACAGTATGAACAAACATGATTCTATATGAGAATTTAATGAGGTAAGTTTTTGTCTTAACTTACATTATGGTGCCATACACAATTGGGAAGTGTGGATAAATGAAGTCTAATCTTCAACCAATTGCTAAGTTTACATACTAACTACCAAATTACTTAAAACCCCAAAACTTAAGGTTTTTAATGAGCATTTATTATTAGTTAAAGATTTTGTAACATGATCCAAACTTAATATACAGGCTTTATTTACTGCAAATCACTTCACTATGTTAAGTGATGGACACTTATACTTGTATGCAGGTGTTATTAAAAACTAGCCAGTTTACTCAAGAAAAATAACTAAAATATGTGAATATTTATGAGACATATAAATAATAACTAAAGGATACTCATACACCGACAAGACAACTATTATTTAAGATGTAACTTTCACACAATAAATCTGGCTGGAAAAACAAAACATTTGTCATCCTAATATAATTATTTTGCAATGACAAAACAGTATAAACTATGGGATAAGCATAATTAAGTTAACCCTCAATTCCACACACCTGTTGGTTTAAGTGTCAACCCATAATAAGAGCATCCATAGTTTTGCCCAACAGAATTATGGTTAAAAACGTTTTTTAATATAAAAAGGTAATTACTTAAATAATATGTATTAATATAATTAATTCAAGTTCTGCACTGGAAATGGTGTATGTAATAGAAAATGTTGATCATATACACGAAGGGTTCTCAACCAGGGAGGAATTTAATATTTTTTTGGAGGGGGGAATGCAGTCAATCTTATTTATCTGTTAGGTATTTAGTTTCAGTTTATGAATATAAAGAAAAATTACTTTTATTCAAGTTTTGGTATTTATCAATATTTTTTATATATTTTCTTGTTTAATTTATAAAACATATTAAAAAATACTCTAAATTTAAATAAATGTATATGAATTTTTCGAATTTGGGAAAGGACAGGGGGCAAGGGATCATCTAGAAACGGTGAAAGGGCTGCATGGGGCAAATAAGGTTGAGAACCACTGATATCCACGACTGTGTCGCATTCTAGGCAATTTAGCCGCTAAGTAATAAGAAATTTACAAAAAATCCACCCCGAAGGTATTCAAAGAAACGGGTTATGCGCATAGCGAAGAAAAATAAACGAAATCCTTTAAACGAGTCAAGACCGATGAGAAGGGGAAGGTGGGTTAAAAATGCGCATTCGTCCGAATGAAGTAATCCGAATTATGGTCCTGAGACTGGATGCGAGTTCGGCCACGGCAAGATGCAGTGGCCCGAGCGACACTTTTTGAGTGTGACCTTCGCAGTCACGCCCCAGCACACTCTACAAGTGCGAAAAAGCCGGTGGCCTTGAAAGGGTCAGTAGATGTATAATAAGGTACGAAAGAATACTAATACAATTGGAAGATTGGATTTCGAAGATATTAGATAGATGGCGCGTTGTGCGCGACGCTTCGAACGGTAAGGATGATTGATTTGGCTTCAATCTCCGCCGCAATTTTCGCTTTTAAAATAGTATTCTCGTGAAAAGCAAGAGTTCTGTCTAAACACCAAGGCTTTCTTGAAAAGTTGAAAAGACCGCTCAGTAACATCTATTTATGCATTCTACAAATCCGAATCTGCTACCAAAATATTACATATTTTGTAATCAAAATATCGCCGGAGAAAACGCAATAAATCATACATACATATTCCCCTTTCAACAAATTTTTCACCAATGACGCATTCATTAGCATGCATGAAAAAGATTTACAGACACCATTTCATCATGTTAGCACTAACAGCACGGTTCTATAAAATGGAAAAATAAATACAATATAGACATTCTTTTCAAATGTTTTTAAACTGTAAAACCCTATTCCGAATTGTGACACATAAATCTGAACTAAGTATGGGTTCAATTTATGAGTAAGGTGTGAGGTTTAATTAGAAAACATCAATATCGGGGCATACACCAAAGTTTATAACTCTTCAGCAATACAACTAACTCTGATTTAAAACAAATATGAAAACACACAGTGAAAATCAAAATTTTAAATAACTAATAATACTTCTTTTCAAGGGTGAAAAGGTGATTAAAAAAATTATGGCAGTTTTTCAGTTTACTTCGTAAATTAACTCCGTGGCGTATGTTAGTCGTTAATGAACGCATTGTGGCCAAAGCCAGTAACAGATTAAAGAGGGCTTCTAAAATCATTTCACACTTTCCTTCATAAAAACCAGAAAAGTGAGCACTGTGGAACGTCTGAAACATCGCTGCGCCTAAGGTCATACAGTTGTTTAACTGAGCCTTAATTACGGCAACTCCAGCCATGCCTTCTATCTAGATTTACTTCATTTACATTTTATTACCGACCACAATTAATAAATAAAATAAAAATAAAATAAAAGTGGAATTTCTAGGGGGATTAAAAAAAAAAGATGAGGATGACAGGGTCTGCTGGCATCCTAAGCTAAATTTTACGAATTTATTTTAGAATCTACTAAATGTTAAACAGCTGAGGTAATTTTTATGTCGCTATGATGCACTGAGTGGCGATTAAAGAGTCACTTTTCGTGTGCAAAGGTTTAAATATAAACAAAAAGTTATTTCAAATACCGCTGTATTCATTTACATGTCTTTATCCTTTCTTCAGTAGTTAACAACCTCTTTTTATATCTTTTAAGTGCAGAAATAATCTAACTCATCATTATGATATCCTTAATAAATAAAAAAAAGCTTAAGTCTGTACATTTGAAGAACAGCCACTTTGATTTAGTGGAAGCTTGGAGGTTTCACACCTCAAAATGTTTTTGTAACATCCGAGAACCATCCATCGCACAGTCTATTTATTTTATCAGTACTTTCGGGCAACCACTACAGCGCACATTGGCGATTTTTTTCCAAAAGAAAGGAATGTCTTAAAATAGCAAAAACATTATCCGTAGCAGATATACATATTTTACTTATTGATTAGAAAATTATCCTGGATATAATCAATGAACATACTAACAGAAAGATTTCTGTTTCTTTTGTAACGATGGAAAATTTCGGGGCAATCGCTTTAAGAACAGTTTAAAAAAAATTATTCCTATCAGCAATTTTGAAGCAAAATACTGTATTCCTGCAGAACGAAGGCGTTCCACAAACGCGTATTTTAAAATTCAATTCAATACAAAAATCGTTGAACCTGGAATACAGCAAAAAGAACGCATGCGAAATGGTTTTTTTTTTTTTTTTTTTTTATAACTGGAGAGTCTTTCGTGAATGGTTGCCTGAATTTAGCAACTTTTACTAAGGCTGCTGCGCTAATACACAAGTTGTCCAAAAGTTTGTGCAGAAAGGTCAAATGGGGCCAAAAGCATTTAAAACAGCCCTAGCGACATCGTCGATCCTCGAAGAATATAAGGAGCTGGCAGTCCAGGATGATAAAATCAATTCTGAAGAGCCCGGCCAGTATAGCACAACAAAGATGTGTGCTGGAGAAAGTTGTGTACCAGAACAGTGAGAGCAGAAATTATAACTTCGCAGACCATCACGAGATATTTTCATTCCTTTAAAATGTTTTGTTCTCAGTCTGGCTATCGTAGATGAATAATTCGGTTGCAGTTTAGTTCGGGAATAGGATTTTCTTAACTTATTGGAAGATGAGTCTTCGACTAGCTACGGCATCTGGCATCGGCAAGGGTTAAACTGTTGAAAAGCTGAGAACCATTTCGGGCTTCTTTGGCGAGGTAGTCGATTTATTCATTGCCAGAAATATCGAAGTGCGCTGGAATCCACTGTAAGGTATAGGCTTTTGGGACAGCTATTATTGTGTTTATGAGCACAATAATATCCTGGGCAAGTTGAGAGTTGCCCCTCTGGATTGCAGGTTTAGAATCAGAAAAATTATGATGCCACTGGAATTCTGAATTGCTTTGGAGTGACTTCTGTCCAAAGCACCCTTGAACATATATAAGCACCCATTATATTATGCTATTGACACTTACCATCTATGACGTTCGGAAAGTTTTACCATTAGCCACGGATATTTAATTTGCCATCCATGCTATCTGGCAAATACGTAGGTCTCAGATTCCGTTTGATATGCCATCGTTTCCTTATCGTTTTCAAATTAACTGCGCTTAAAGCGGCGATTTAAAAGCAACGCACTCACTTCTTAATAACTGGTATCTTTATTTTCATTTCGAATATCTTAATTGATGTACTAATACACTTAACTGATTTATAATATAGCAAACCCATAACTTTTTTACAGTTAATAGAAGATATGAACGCCAGCAGTTCCACCCTCCCAATTTTAATCAATTACAAAAGAGCGGATATATAAAAGCCAGGATTAACCATTAAGTTTCTTTTACCCACCTTTTGCAATTTTAATGTGTTTGCTGACCATATATCCACTGCAATCTAGACATAACACATGTGTGGTATTACTCGTGAACGTTTTTACTTTTTAACTCGAAGCTTAAAGTATACTGCTTTTTCTGACGGAAAACGTTTTAAATCTTGCTACAGAGAGCAACAGATGGCGTTTTCGGGGTTGCTGAGCTTTGTTCCATTCAAGTCATTGTTTGCCTACTAAGAGTCTTTATTCTGGAGATATTTAAGAATCGGAAAACGAATTCCGTATGATACATATGAAGCCAGTAAACAGGTCTCTCTAACATCGGCAATCAATAGCCAAAAGACTGCTAAAGGACTCCAAAGAACTGTCTAAATATACATTTATGGAATTACTAATTCGAATAGTAGATTTAGCAGTTTTAAATTTTAGAATTTCTGACATAATCGCAAATTCCAACTTTGTATTTTTGAGAACAGTTTAGTCAGTGCTGAGTTTGTTACATTTTATTAAGCACAGATTACATTTTACAAGGCCCATGACACACTCTATGATTTAAACATCTTTTGGAAGTCTGCTAACTATGACCGACAAGATTTTATTTTCAACTAATATCAATAGGCGGACTTCTCATTTCCCTAAAGTGGTCAGGTCTTTAAGAGGAATTAAAAAAAAAAAAAAGATTCTTCACCCTCGAAGGATCCTATAACAGAAAGAACTCCTTTTCATCTGTCAGATTTTATCGGAAGCATTCACGATCGGGAGGGGAGGATACTATAACTAAATTAAGATATAAGTTTCAATTCATAATTGTCACACCTATCTATTAATTATCGCTACACTGCACCGCGAATTTTGACGTTCAGCGATAAATGCGGTGAATAATCGTGGCGCCGTTTAACACCGCTTGTGTAGCACATTCACAGTTAAACGCAGAATCTTAATCATTTGGAGCTGAACGTCCAAACGGTAAATGGCCGAGAAGTCTCTGAATACTAGTAGTTCGGCCGGGGCTCGAATCCTGGCGAAAGGTTGGCTGCATAGGCATTTTCGTGGGTTTTTTTAAATGGGTAAAGTCGATACCAATCAGTCTCCCTTCGAAAGTCCATCACCAAAGAACCTCTATGTAAAGAAGGAAAGGCTCCATAGACGTAATGTAAAACCACTTTGTCTGCAACGCCGTTACAAAGAAAAGGGAACATTCGCCAAGGGATTTGGCGACGGAATCTGTTGGCGAGAATTTCCCCTCTGTGATGTGCCGGTTTTTTGG
This sequence comes from Stegodyphus mimosarum, assembly GCA_000611955.2. Lineage (NCBI taxonomy): Eukaryota > Metazoa > Arthropoda > Arachnida > Araneae > Eresidae > Stegodyphus > Stegodyphus mimosarum. The sequence continues at coordinate 337,167 of KK121323.1, forward strand.
TACCTAGCCGACATTTTCCCCCTCCGCGACGTGTATAGGAAATTGAGGAACACGGGTTAAGATGAATCGTTCTTTGACTTGTCGCGATAATTTAAACTCGGAAATGATGAAATATTAGGTGAAGTTTCACTTTCACTGGCTGTTGAACTTCCATTGTCCATATCGCTACTTGAAAATAAAGAACCTATTCTTTGTTTAAACTCTTGCTAAACGTAACGGTCGAACCTGTCCAAACCAACTTCGACATTCAGCTTCGAGCTTTGGCGCTTTTTGGCGACAGATATTTAACGCATGCGCAGTTGTTTCCCTTTTCGTTGGAAGGGAGCCACTTCTGCTTCTGCGAAGTTTTCCTTCTTAACAGTACATATTCTTTGCCATCACGAAGGCATCCCTACTCATAGGCAGATAGTCCTCGCGTGCTTTGCCTAAAATTCTTAGTTCACTGGAATTTCCCTTTACTTCTTTAATGCATCGTCAACGTACGGTAAGAAATTACTAATCTTCAGCACTTTGCAGCTCTTTAAAATTTACGGTGTAAAATGGCGACACTTTAAAAAAAAAACTTAAAGCTTTTAGATATTATATTAGGCTCAAAGAGGCGGTTTTTTTAACGTTTTGTGTATTACCTTTATTTATTGATTAAATATCATGTTCTTCGCACTTAAACCATAAGATTTAATTCAACAGCAATATCGCAAAATAATTTAAAAAGAGCATTCTTTAGAATTTCCGATACACAATCTCGCGCGCTGGAGATAAAAAATGGTCCCCCTCCGTACAGTGTTGCCATTGCTCGCTTTGAAATCGTTGAGTTTCTTAATCAGAAACTCATAAATGCTTTACAAAATATGAAATAGATAATAAAACAAATTCCAATTTCGGGCTTTCAGATGCCCATATTCGGGTGGAGGCGTACGTTATTCAAAATATGATGTCTCTAGGTATTGTTTCTTCACAATGCAAGAAACATACATACACACATTTATGCAGATTCTTGACTAATTAATTTCTTTAAATATAATACAAGGCGATAATATTTAGTGACAACAATTTGAAAAGTGATTCAGACTTTTAGAGGTTTCGACGCAAAATGCCAAAGCGAAATTAATAGCCCTCCTGGGCTAACGCGCTTTTTTCAATTACGGCAAGAGGCTACATCCCTAAAAGGAGGTTTACAGAAGGCTTTCATTTTCTAAATGAAGCCGACTCGCATTTATGTCATATATCGATAAAACTATAAAAACGCCCATACTCTTTCGCTACAATTAGAATCACAGCCGAATCAGGAGTGCATTGGTTTGGTTTAATTGATTATGACAAAGCACTCTAGGACTATCTGCCTAAAAGGAGGCATGCCTTTGTGGAAGACTTTCTAAGGCTCCTCTATACATGTTACACATGGGAAAAAACTTCGCGAGATTCGAACCTCGGACCGAACTACAAGTGTTCTGCGACTTTACCGCTCGATCGCTGACTTCCAGTACTTAAATCAAAAACTGCCTGAAAAAAATAACTCAATAATGTAAACTTAGCGCAATATTAAGTGACCATCGCAACGCAATCGAGACTGTTTAATCAAAGGTTATTTATTTTGATTTCACTACTACATTAAATTCATAAACTGCAATTCAATTTAATCACTTCTACAGACGAATAAAATTTGAGTTCTGTTTTGATTTAATACTTAAATAATTTTAATACAAATTAGTTCCACTATCGCATTAAACTCGCAAAATTCATTACAATGAAAACAATTCTGAAGGCGGAGAAATTTCGAGGTTTTAATTTTAAAATTACGCAATTTTAAAACTAATAGTAAAAAAAGCTTAATTATTTATTTCTGGGAGGTTTTGAAAATTATACAACTTCATGACAAAAAGTAGCAGAATTAAGAAAGTTTCGACCCCCAGCCCTTTTTTTAAAAGACAAAATGAATTTACGCGCACATCTCATCGAATTAATTATGAATACTTTAGAACACTTTTTTTTTTTTCCTGATATTCACGGCATTAAAAGCGGAAAGATATAACACAAAGAACCTTTTTTAGCAATTAACAATATTTACCTTCAAAAGCTTGTAAAGGAAATAGAAACCTTCATAACCGAAAAGCATGTATCTATAACACCAGCGTTGAAAAAAATCGCAAATCATAATGACACAGCAATCTGAATTATTTTGCAATAAAGAAAAGATACAAAATGTCAATTTTGTACAGTCAGTAAACGCATAGAAAACGTCTACTGCAAAAGGGTATTTCGAATTCAGGATTTGCTTGGAAACATCGTTCTACGTCACAAATACAGAAAACGTAATTAAGAGCTGTCCAGACGATATCGCAGACGGCTTCAAGATGGGTGAAAAAGATCGCAGAAGATTCGAATATAAAATAAAACTATCCAGCGTCTAGAACAAAATGTAAAATATTTAAGCATATTACTCTATACATCTGACACTTTTCAAGGATGTTAAATAATTTAAACAAAGGTGAAGAAGGTATAATATTTAATAATTTCAAAAATAAAAATATGATTCCTTATCGAAATTTTGTAATTCAATTTTTTCAGGTCTGTAATTAAACAGCGATATCGATGGTTAATTACTTAGTTATAACAAAGCACAAAAGGAGCTATCTACCTTCAAAGGTATGCCTTCGAAGAAAATTTCCCCCGGGTAACCGGTTTGTATTCACGTTACAATATGGGCAAAATCACAAAAAACCTCAAACAGCCACTCTCCATACGCTGGAATCGAATACGGACGAAATACCAGTGTTTAGCTATTATATCTCCTCGGCCACTGATGGGCGAATCTTCTGATATTAGGTCTTGTGGGACCCATGAAAGATCTGGAATGAATTATTAAAGGCCATATGCTCATCAGTGGGATACTAATGACCTTTGGCTGTATCTTCGGGTTCGTTTATCAGATGCACGAAGTTTTCATGTTTTTACACTTGTGTTAAGTGCAGTGCAGATCCCAGACCACTTTAATTACTCATTTCGCGGTCTTTAAATTTGGCTGCCCACGTGCTATGCACCATTTTGCTCCTCACCCCCTTCTAGGATCGGCCCTGGTGAAGTGAATATGGGATCTTGATTTCTTTGCTCTAAGGAATTCATCAACCACTCAATGCTGGCTCCAAGACTACAGATCATACGCATGGCAATATATCCAATATACGCAAATTATGATAGAAAAAGACAACGAATTTCATTTACCCTAAAGCCCCCATTCACTTCTTCCTAAAATAAAACGTACTGTTAATTGAAATGCAGCTCGAAAAATATAAAGCTGCTTCTGACCGTTAAACTTCCGATTTCTATTGAAGCAAAACCCTAATTAAGCAAGTTCAAAAGCAATACATGACACAGGCATTACAGGAATTACCACCTAAATTTGCAACCCAAGTACTAAGGGAGTGATTTATACGATCAACTCATACAAATAAATATTTATTCAATTATCAACTAATCCAATCAGAATTGTTTTTAATTTTAAGCAGTACAGTTTAATCAGCTACTGAAGAAAGTTCTGAAACTAGGTTGGCATACTACTCTTCTCAGTTAATTTTATTAGACATTACATATAACTTTCATACAAATAACAGAACTTCTTGAATCGACATTTATTTTCTATTCAATATTTAATAAACTCAAGCTTGACCCCTCAAATAGTCTGAAAATATCAAATAGTTTCGATTCACTCAACCATAGCGGATTCGTGATAAAGGCATACTTTAGTAAGGAATAAATATTTAATTTCCTACAATAGTTTGTGAACTTAATAATGTGATTATTTATTTCAAAATTCCATGCTACTTTCTTGAAAAAGAAAATAACCTAGGTTTCAGAATGGCACAGCTTCTTCACCTTCCGCCTGCCGTAAAAAATTACAGCTTCTGTTTTTTTTTTTTTTTTTTTTTTTTTTATTTTGTGACTGTATGGAACAAAATATGTAAGATCGGACTTTTGAAAGTTTTAATTAATAAATTATAAATTCTGAATGAGGAAGATACAAAGACCACTATATATATTCATGATATCCATACTTCATTTCTAGAATTTCCAAAATAGTATCACAATAAGAAATTCTGAAGTACTAAATCGGAAATTTAAACTGAAGTAGGCAGTAAAGTGAATAATAAAAAGTTTAGACAAGATATGGAGTTTGAATTCGATCAGTGAAAGTTTGGGAGGAAAAAAAATTATAATCCTGAAAAATTTGTCATCCAGCATGTTAAAACTAATCCAGCATGTTAAAACTAATAAAATCCAGCATTTTATTAGTATATATAATTTCCACTGGTCTTCCAGAAGGCATTAAAATAAGAAGAATGAGTTCTCACTTGCACTCACATTAGAAATAACAGAATACCAAATTCATGCAGGACATGAGCTACACACAATCAAGATAGCTACTCAACCAAATATGAATTGCTTATGTGTTAAAATTATAAAAAGAAATAAAATTAAGAAGAAAATCTGAAACTTACTTGCTGTACCCTGGTCCCGTCTGCCTTGGGTTCATAGATTGTGCCTGGTAGGGCTTGGAGGGTACAGAGCCGGGAGGAGCCCCATTGGCAGGATAGCCACTCTGTGGAGCTCCTTGGGCGTAAGGCATCGGGGCGATGGTGGTGCTGGTATTTGCACCGAAGGAACTATGGGCAAGAGGCCCGCTCTGCGTAGTCGTTGCAACACCCCAGACGGTTGTGACCACGGACAACTGTTGCTGGGCACCCTGTGGTGGGCCCGATGGTGGAGGACCTGAGGAAGGGGACTGTTGCCAACCGCCCATCGACATGGAAGGATCGCTAAACGGAAAAAAGAATTATCATACAAAATGCTGATAACTCATCTTCATTATTCTAAAGAAAAATTAAAAGTAATGAGAAATGCTCTAAAAATGTTTCGGGTTTTGATAATAATATATTCATTAAAATATATTACAAAAGAATTTTATGCACACTAAAATTACAATTTACTTAAAGAAAAATTATATATACTTGAGGGCCCTGAAATAATTTAGGAAAAAAGATACTCTTTGGAATATGTAGCAACAGTTATAATATAATTTAGGAGACCTTTTAGTTAGGAATAGTAAAGTCACCAATTTATTCGTACATAGAAGAATCATTAGAAATCAAGTTTTAAAGAATTAAAGAACCTCGAAATATTATGCCTGGATATTTGCATTTGTAGAGGATAAAACTGTGACAATGAGGCAAATACAATGAGCTCCAAAACCACATTAAAAAATATAGTCAAACAGTCCATTACTATTCTTGTACTTCACATTCGTTAAATATGATAGTAAGTAGTGCCAGTGAATCATGTTTGCAAGAAATAACATATTTCAATTTATTAGAGAACTTTATCAATTTTTTTTAGTGTCTGTTCAGAGGTGGAACACTTTAGTTTTGCAGCAAATAATAACCATTTTATATTAAAATAATTATGTACTACTATGTGGTCTTGTACAGCTGATGCAATTAAAGCAATTTGTTCTAGGTTCAACAAAATAAAAACTGCTCTACGTGATATATTTCTAGATGAATCTTAGAAATGTTCAGTAAAACTGGAATCCCGAGACATAAACAAAATTAATAATTCAGAATTCATTTTATTAATAGTTATTTGGGATAAAATTCTTGACAGAATAAAAGCAAGCAGTATATCCTTATAACATCTCGTTTGCAGGAAGAATTTTTGACAATTTATTTAATTGCGTTAATAGTTTAAAAAACTTATTTCTGGAAATAAAAGTGGAGGCATTAAAGGCGTCAGAAATAAAAACATATTCTAATACTAATAAAAGGTCGCAAAAACGGAAAGAATTTTTAACTAAAGAATTAAACTCAAGAATGGTACAAATTTTTGGCATGATATTTCTGGGTATCACATTAAGAATTTAGAAAGACTGGCTGGTATATTGATAAGCAAGCTAAATTATACCATATTCATGGGCTTTGGTTCAAATCCTGGCTATGGGTTGGTTGTTAGGTGATGCCTTTTTTTTCTTCATGCAAACTACAATACTATAACACTCCTTGCGGCACATCCATGTAACATTCTCAATGACAAGATGATAGAGATGGATTCTGGCATTCATGATTAAATACATAATATATATATGCACCATTTTAAAAATCAAAACAACAGTTTTTTAAAAAAGACATGCATCTTCACTAAAATGTCAGTTAATCCTATGTGAAGCAAACCCATTTTCTTTGAATAAATACTGAATGTGTATCGACATTTGCAGAAAAGATACACAACTATACATTTCTATGAAGTATACAGTATCATGGATGAAAACAGTAATTTACAAAATGCAGCTGTATTTAAAAAATCATTACTGCTATATCATGCTCGCAAAAAAATCCCAACCATGGATCAAATTCTATATCAAATCTTACAAATGAATTTGAAAGCTAAAGTTTAGCATAAAATTAGAAAACTGCTTATTTCCCACACTTCAGAGATTCTTAACAGAATGAAAGAAAAGGGAGAAGCACTAGCAAATAGGATGCGGAAGAAAAAGAAAATGAGAAATAAAAGCTGAATTACCACATGTAATGATACGGAACACTGACTACACCAAGGGCAAAATGGAAATTTTTATCTGGGAGGGTCCAAGCCTCCTTTTCAGAGTCATTTTATGAAGGACATAAATGAATTCATACTTGAGAAAAAAATGGAACTTGGTGTGTTTTCAGTGGGTTAGTACATTTCATTTGTGAATCAGAAAATAAACTGACTAACTACTAAACTAAAGATATATAGAGAAATATATATATATATAGGAAAGATATATACAGGTTATATGTCTTTTTAATCTTTTTTCTCTTTTATCATAATGCTGCCTGAAAAACAGAACTAAAAATTAACCAACAGCGGCTTAACTGTACTTATGCACTTACATAGTATAAATAATGCTTTGAGAACAATTATGTCACTTCTTAACTTCTCCTGCCACGCAAAAACACTGTGCCGCTACACTTGATTGTCCCTCCTTTGCCCTTCGTGTACATAAAAATTATCATATTTAACTATGATTGGATAAATACTTTGTCTACAAAGATGATCTGATGAGAACTGTCATGGAATAAAATTATGTTTCGAAAAAACCATGTCTGAAAGTTGTTGGTTTATGCATCCATCTGACTAAAAACATCACATATACGTGAATTGGAGGGACAATTAAGTCAAAGAATGAACACTTTTTTTAATACTTGATCAATTACAGTGTACTAACAGTTCTTCTGTACATTACACCACATAAAACCAATCAGGGCCTAACAAACAAAATTTTTTCAGAGATTCCTCAATCAAACTTTCTTATTTTTATACCCCCAGCCAAAAATAAGGAATTGGAGGATGATCTAAAATCTGAAGCCTTAGCATCGACTTGAGTCCAAACGCAATCATGTCCGACATCATATGGATGATTCTCAAAGCCTGAAAATGTTGTCTAATAAGCAACAGCAATGTTAAGAAGGTCTCGCATTTCTGTGGCAATGTTTTCTAAACTACCATCATGATTTACCGAGACATTCATCAAACATTCATCAATCTTTCAGATACAAAGTAGTTGACTTACGTAATGCTACTGAGCAACGCTTTATTATGTTTGAATATACCTCATCTTATTAACTACACTGCTCGACATTGAAAATGCAACACCAAGAAGGAGTGGTCAGAAAGTGATGAAATTTGGAAAAAAGACAGAGACAGCAAGCAGCAATAAGTGATCTTTATTTCAAAATGATAGAATACAGAGCAAGAACGGCGTCGGCTCAGTAGGATGTAGGTTAGGTTAGGTTATTCAATTATGGCAAAGCACACGAGGGCTATCTGCCTAAAGGGAGGGATGCCTTCGTGGAGGATTTTCTAAGGGACACCGGCTCGTATACACGTTACACATGGGGAAAACCACGAAAATGCCCATGCAGCCAGCCTGTTTGTGGGATTCGAAACTCAGACTGAGCTACCAGTGTTCAGCGTCTTTACCACTCGGCCGCTGGTGGGCCAGTAGGATGTAGGACCACCGCAGACAGCGATGCATGAAGAAACACATCTAGAGTCAATAAGAGTGCAGATGGTGTTCTGAGGGATGGCTCTCTATTCCTTTTCAACCATTTGCCACAGTTCGTCTTCTGAACAAGGCAGTTGTAGAGTCTGCAAACGGTGTCCAATCACATCCCACACATATGTTCAATTTGTGACAGGTCAGGAGAGTACGATGGCCAGGGAAGCATCTGTATACCTTGCAGAGCACGTTGGCAGATGCGAGCACTGTGTGGTCGGGCGTTATGCTGCTGAAAAATTGCATTAGGCAGCCCCTGAAAGTAGGGGATTGCCACCAGCCCCAAAACATTATAAAAGTATCATTGGGCCGTCATAGTGCCCTGAATACGAACTAGAGGTGACCTGGAATCATAGGCAATAGCGCCCCAAACTATTATGCCACGTTGTCGCGCGGTGGGGCGTTCCACAGTTACTGTCGAATTAGATCTGTCTCCATGTCGACGCCACACATGTATGCGGCGACTGCCACTGGATAAACAGAAGCGTGACTCATTTGAGAACACGACGTTTTGCCATTCTGTCATCCACATCGCTCCAGTACGGCACCATTCTAAATGTTGGCGTCTATGCTGTGGGGTCAATGGCAGTCTTCTTAACGGACGCCGTGAGTGCAGGCCACGTTCAACCAATCGACGGGAAATGGTTCTTGTCGACACGGGAACATCCAGGGTATATTGCACATGCTGCAAAATCGCGGTAAAAGTGACTTGCGAGATCACCACAGCTTGTCAGCGGATGCGTCGATCCACGCATGCTGACGTCACTCTGGCTGCACCTGCACACCTCCTTCTTCCCACATTCCCTTGCTCCAACCATGTTCGCCATAGCCGATGCACCGTGCTCGCATCCATGTGGGTATCAGCTGCGATTTGACGTAAGGACCAACCCATCCTTTTCAGTCCGATCACCATACTCCTCATAAAATCGTCTATCTGCTGGAAGTGGCTTCGTTGACTGCGGCCTGGCATTCTCTCCTATTACACGTATCCTCTGGGACAAAAACCAACTTCCTTCGATAATTTGTCTGGCAGAAATAACGACATGAATATTGCCCATTCTGCATGTTCCTTCCCTTATATCTTACTTCATGTGCGTTGGAGAGCTGCACATTTCAAATCATTCACATAACTCAGTGACATGCGTTTACTCAAGGAGTAGTCAGAAATTTGCATAAATTTCTCACTACTCCTTCTTGGTGTTGCATTTTCAATGTCAAGCAGTGTATTCCGGAATATCTTTGGTATAGCACCATCCTAAATTTTAAATAGCGACCAAAATTGAGAAAAAATATATGAGAAATGTTAAGGAAAAATAAAAGAGAAAATGAACTTTTTTTCATCACTTGCCAATCTATTTTGACCTTATTTGGTCACTTCTTTTCAGTTTTAAAATAATTTATTCTATAATAATTTGATCATATTAATCAAATAGTTGATTACAATAAGCGAATTATTTTCGTAAACAAAAGAGCGAGACTCGATAAAAATAATATCCGATTGATAACATAAACCGTGATTATATTAACTGGCCTAGACGCGCGATTCTGAATTAATTGGAGAGAACTGTTTATAGAAAGGAACACAGTATTTACAAAATGAATGAAATGTAAGACTTAAATATTCCAATTAATTACCCTTCATTCCTACACTTCAGTGCTCTTTCCTGAATTTTACAAACACTCTGAGAAGGTCAAAGAGCAACAATAATTTATAACAGTGTTTGGGCTGTAGGAGCTTTCTTTGCGTTATAGGACGAATACTAACCAGCCAGCCACTCACAGTTCACGAAACGCAGTTCTATGTTTTTCTTTCTTTGAACAAGAATCTAATGGAGAAACAGGAAATTTAATTATTTAATGTTGCAATTTAAATCCAAAATTTCACTGTACTATTTATGCTTTGGCCAAACTTCCAAATCCATCTAGAAAGAGAACTAAAAACTTGAGAAATGTTTTTAGTTTTAGTGTGTGATATTTTAATGCAGTCATTTGAGGGTACATAAAAACAGATCTACAAATTATACAGAGTAGTAAATGGATTACACCGAATTCCGCTCCCTCGCCAAGTCCTCGCTTCAAATTAGCAAGTGTTCCATCAGAGAGAGAAAAAATTCTGATGCATACTTCTGTGTTAAGGCAAAGGATCTTTAGACGGTTTTCTTTGTTTTGGATTCAACTGCAGTCATTTAGCAAAAGATGCAAATCAAACTATTAAAAAATCTGCAAAACAGATGTACTTATACACTTCGCTGTGGACGAAAACTTTCCCTCCGTGTTATTCTGGGTCGGACATGCCAGACAAGGAAGGAAATCAAAAAGTAAAAATGGAATGCAAATCAAAAGTGCGGAACTTAAAAGTCGCAGAGATGCAATACAAGCGCGAAAAACTCGAGAGACATAGCGAAATGCGGAACGAAAAGAACAAGCGACCCGCTTTAGCGACAGCAGAAGGATTATTTTTAACCATTTCCGCAATCGGATAAAAATCTCGGTTTCTAATGTAGTTAAAGGAAAGACGCGGTCGACGCCCACACGCAGCCGACGAAGATGAAAGGCGCAAATTCTACGCTAATGCGAATTTGCATAGAACAATCGACAAACGGGAATTCAGTCAAAACTCGTTTATAAACAGTGCTATTTCCCCTTTCCACACTGTCATCTTGCGAAGGACTTCCTTCAGATTCGAATGCGCTGTCTAACCCCTTCGCGCCGATTGTCACGTCTACGTGCCAGCAACGAACACACTCACTTCCCGGCCGACACGCAGGCGTGCCAGAGCGTTTTCCCTTTTAGTCCCGACTGTCACGTATTTGTGCCAGTGTCCTGGAACGTTTTAAAAACTATAATTTCTGCCATAAGATGGCACTGTATGTCCATATGGTTTCAGATACATGTACATTAGACCTTCTACTCGAAATGAGAGACGCATGACTCACATACACGTGTTTTTGATTATATAAACAAAAGGGGAAATAAATGTTTCCGAATCGCGTGGTTTATGACGTCTCTTTAAATTCGCACGTGGTAGTTGTTTATTGTAAGTAGAGAAGTTTTATTTTCGCTAAAGCGTTGGGTATTTCGGTTTGCAGTTCAGTTTTTAGAAAATAATTAGATCTTGTTAGACGTAAATTCCTTCTGTTTTTACCGTTGCAATGTCGAAGCGTTGAAAATATTTAACAGAGCATGAAATAGCAGAAATGATGCAAAATATTTCAGATATTGACTCTGAAACAGATTCTGATAGTAGTGATAGTGATACTATGATATATTCTGATCATAAAGAATCTGGCGAATCTAATGATGATGAGGACATTTCGGACATATGTATGCCGAGTACGTCGAAAGCAAGTACTCCTCCATGGTCATCCACAATAGAAAATTTTTCGGAATTACCGCTCCGTCATTATTCAGTACCCATCTTTCAGAAAAACTCTTAAATGGTATAAGAAGCTTTTCTTCAATATCATGGATATGGCTGTATTTAATGCCAATACTCTTTTCAACAAAAAAAGTAAAAAAAATCATCCTCTCCTGAATTATCGGCTTAATTTAGTTAATCAAATTATTTATCGGTATTCCTCTAAAAGCACCAATGTTAATATCACACCAAGATCAGCAGAATCATTAAATCCGCTCAGATTAACTGAAAGACATTTTCCAAAACTTTGTTCAGAAGAGACTGATAAGAAAACGAGTCGACGATGCTTCGTTTGTTCACATTCCCGGAAAAATCCTCCAAAACGGCAAATGAGTTATTACGAGTGCAAGGAATGTAACGTAGGACTGTGTGTAGATCCCTGTTTTCAAATTTTTCATACGAAAAGAGAATTTTAAGTAATATATTTAGTTTTCGGATGTATAATGTTAAAAGTCATAAAATGGTGAGTAATGAAAAAAAAATGCGTAAAATATGCATTTAAACAAGAAATAAGGTAATTAAAGTATATATAAAAATATCATTAAAGCCGTTTAAATACTCTATAGAGAATTATTAAACAATGCGTTGATACTTCGGAAATTTCATGGATTTAGGCTTAATAGCAATAAAGCCCCCGACCCTGGACGGACGCTCGCGTAAGACACTGCCGGCCTCCGCGATAAGCGCGCATTTGAGCTACCCGGCGCGAAGGGGCTAAAAAAGTACGTCCTCGCTGCAACGTGAGAACATACATATGTCAAGCTAGAAGGATAAATGAAATATCACACAATTAAAATTAATTTATTGGAAAATTACTAAATGCGCCATCAAGAAATTTATCAGCTCAACCGTAGGACTATATTAATTCATTAACACGGAAACCGGGTATGAAGCAGGACAAATAAATCTAGTATTTATAATATAAAAAATGCACAAAGATGAAATATGAAGAATTGGAAACTACAATAAACTTTTATAGTAAAAAAAAATTATAAGAAGCTTTAAGCCATTTATGTGAAAGTTATCCTATAAGGAAATCTAAGTTCCACCACATCAATACTTGGATGAAGTTTTAATAATCCTCCTAAGTATTTGAACATGAAACTCCTTTGCAGTTAGAAGCAGCTTACACAATTTGCGAATTAGTATCATGCCTTCAAAAATTCCCTCTCTGCATACCTTTACATTTTCCAGAATTTGACATAGTATCTGATTCCAATTTATTTTTCCTCAATTTTTTGCACATTTATTTTTTCTTAATTTTTTGCACATCTGCTTAGTTTTGCTCCTTATTCTTGTTGTGGAAGAAAATAAGAAAATAAGTTTTGATTGGAATTCATACTATCAAGTGGTTAAAGCCAATGGGCAAGGTTTGGTTTGGTTAATACAAGGGCTAAAACATGAAGGCTTTTTCTAACAAAAAACTAGCTAACATGCACATTACACATGGGGAAAAAACATAAAGCAGCTATGCCATCAACTCTTTTGCATGGAACTGAACCCAGGTTGAGCTACAGTGTTTAGTGACTTTACCGCTCAGCTGTTGGTCAGCCTCATTTGCCAAGTCTGCTGCTGAATGAGGCTGACCAAGAGAGATTACAAGAACTCTTTTTCTGAATTTGTTCACATGCCAACTAAAGTACAGTTCTTCATAAGAACAGACAAGCTGCCTGCAAATGGGATTTCCACGTTAACAATACATGCAAGATCTAATCCTCTACTCCAAAATAATCATTTTGATGAACCATTTTATAAATTAAAAAATTAAGATCTTTTCTGTAGCATCTGTATAATATATATGTAGTAGTGTACAGTTGTTGATGCTTGGAATGATCTGAAAGTGCACCTAATGAAATGGCAACCATGTTGTGAGATACAGTGGATTTCTGATATCCAAAGCATTATATCAGATAAACCTAATTCATCAGTTCACTTAAATATTCAGCTCATTTTTTTTGAATGGCAACACTCATAATGCTAATTTGGTACATGATTTTTTAGAAAGTGAGAACTGGATGGCTTGACCAGTTAGATATTCAGACTTAACCACCACAAAGGACACCCTTGGGCAGACAAATACCACTACCAGACCTGAAAACTGCACTGCTACATAAGTGGGATTGACTGTCACAGACAAGAACTCATAAACTGCTTCCTTTACAGTTAAAGTCATGTTGTGAATGTTATAATTGTTAGAGGGTACCATACTCTCTATTAGCCTCCTTTTCTGTTCAATCTTGCTACCTCAGTTTTATACCTTCTTCGAAGCCATTTTGGAAATTTATCAAATTAAATGCACTAGAACAGAACATATAATTTTAATAGACTTTTAATTACTTTAATAAACATCAGAATTCAGAATAATAATACTGGAATTACTATAGTTACGTTATTCTATAAAAATTCATAGAATCATATGATGAACTTTCTTCTATGCAAAGAAAAGAATGCTGTCATCATAGTCAATTGACTGCATTATTTCTGACTCTATGTACATTACAGAGAGTGAATTGAGCCTAAAAATTAAAAAAATATTTATTATAATATTATTTTCGATAAAGCTTCTTAATAATGCAAGCCAGGCTTTTGAGCTTTGAGATCCCGCCACCAGGGTCCCTAGGCCGGACTCTTGCAGAAATTCGGCACTGCCTATGCTGATCAGCCTTATGCATGACCATGCGTGTGTACCATAAAATGTTGTACAGCACTTTTTTTTAATGTCAAATTATGTTTATATCAGACATAACTTCATTAAAAGCTCTTCATCAATTGGAGATAATTAACCAAATGTGAACATTCACTAATTGTCAACACCAGTGTTTATGCTAAAAAGGCAAATCATTAATTTCTGTTCCATGAAGATAGAATTATTAAATAATATACGAGTATCTTACACTCAGTATTCAGATTCCAGTTTAAACACTTAAAAGTCATATTTTTGTGTAAAAAAACTGGATTTTTATTTCGCAAATTATAAGCACCTGTCTGTTTAAAAGCCTAATAATAGTAGTGTTAAAAAAAATGAGAATGAGTCAGGACACAAAAAAATGTACAGGGGAGAGAAGAAAAAAAAGAGGAGGGTACTGCGATCAGCTAAAAGTATCATTTTTATTACACTCAAGCACAGATGGCTACAGAGCTAAATGTAATGTCCAGTGTCACTGCATTTAAAGAAATGGGTTCACCACAGTAGATCCATATCCAGACCAGAAAAACCCAGACCAAGATCCATGACAAATACGAATCGCTATTTGGCACATGGTTACACAGGACTGCTACAGTTTCACAGGTCTGAGCTGTATGCTGCCGCCGGAACTTGAGTTTCATGGTCTACAGTTGGCCTTCATGAGATAAAGGGGTATGCCAGAAGACCTGCTGTTTTTCCCGCTCACTGCAGCATACAACAGAGAGCATTCAGCATAGCACAGAAGAAAATAAGCACCTTGGACCGTACGTCAGTGAAGCATCATGCTTTTTTATAGATCAATCAAGATTCAGCTTGGACATTGATTTTTGGCATATCTCTTACATGGAGAGAGTCTGGAACACAATACCATGCTTCCCCTCATCAGGAAAAAAGATCATAACAGTTGCTGAAGTATAGTGGTTTGGGCAGGCATTATTTTGGACGGCTGCATACACCTCCATGTGTTTGACAAAGACTCTCTGACTGCTATGAAAGTAGATCTTGGAGTCCACATTTGACTTATCAAGGGTACAGCTGGTTCAGAGTTCCTGGTAATGGATGACAACACTCATCCACAAAGGGATCAGCTGGTCGACAATTACTTGGAAACTGAGGATAATCACCACACGGATTGGTCAGCCAGTTCTGAACTTAGCCTATACAGCATGCTTGGGAGAGCAATTTCATCTCCCTCCAAGAACTATCCTGGAGTTGAAAACTGCCTTCCTGCAGGAGTGGGATTGACGACGACAGGGACTTTTCAGTTACCTCCTGTCTAGTACACCCTCACGCTGCACAACCTCTCTGTCTGTGAGGGAGGACTATATCCCATATTAGACGCATTTTCAATTTTCGATGAATTTTGGACATCCTTGTTTTACTCATTATCATATATACATAAAATGACTTTTGAATGATCTTTCACTATCATAAATGTATATCAGACATTTGACATAACGTGCAAATTCTCTTAATTTTGCACAGTGCATAACTTCACAGCAGTTCTGGGGCATAAAAAAGTGCCAGAATAAAAGATATCAAAATCTGAAGCAAATTTTTCACTCACTTTAGCACATTTTTATAGCATTTAAATTTTATAGTCCTTGCAATTTACTTACCTAAAATGTGCGCAACTCTCATTCCATCCTCGGCACAACTCTTGTATGTCCTCCTCCAGATATCATTTTATAGTATTACATCTGTATCTCCAAAACAGATCAAATGTTCCAGTATTTCTGGAATAATGGGTACCATAGCATCATCTTTTTGCATCAAGCATATACCACACATGCCCAGGCGCAATAAATAAATATCCATGGTTATATTATATCCGCAAAGAAAAGTATTCAATGATATTTAGCAATTTTTGGTCACACACTGTAATGTAAAAACTTTACCAACACAGCCAAAAGTGGTCCTTCAGAATCATATCAATGCATTATCTCACATTCTGATGACCTAAAATAACAAGATGTTCCAGCTTACATCATGACCAGCCCTAATTTCCTGTAGCAAAGCAAAATCTTTCAACTAAAAACATCTCCGTCATAATCCAGGTGAACTGAAATCCACAATGCATCTGTTAATTGAACATGTCTATAGACAGAAACAGTACTCGATTGGACCTAAATCTGGAAATCCTTTCTATAACTTTCGAGTATTTTGGCTAGATTAGTGTATAGCAATCTGTTTTTTATTATCTAATCCACAGGAACACCTTCATTTACTACTCTCACATAATTTTAACTTTTCCTTAGAATAGAAAATGTCTATTAAGCACTGAAGCCATCACACAGTTTTTGTTAACCAAACTTAGTATGTTTTTATGTATTTGTGCACTCTTTTAAAACAGCCTTCAAAAGCTGTGATTAATTAGAAAACAGTGAGAGGACAAGATGTAAGTGAGCTTGAGGTTTAGTATCATCCATTTTGACACACAGCTGACTAGTAGACACACTTTATTTTGCCAGCTTTGAAATCAACTGAAGACAAAAGTTGAAGTTACCTATGCAACAAAATGGAACCTTCTTCCAAAAAAATTCTCTTTCCTAAAGACATTACATGATGAATTCTTTACAGATAAGCTAATGCGATTTTTACATTCATTAATTAAGTCACCTTATACACATATCCTAATCATCTTGGATTTCGGAATGCTGCTTATCTCCTTTACAAATCACATCCCACGTATACATGATATGTTGACGAACAAGATGAATTTGGGAGTTTTATCACATACTGAATATTATCAAAAATAAACTGAGATTTCCGGGGAAAGCAGGATCCCCTGAATGTAACAAATCATTAAGACTACAGGAATTAATAATGGACTTTGATTCAAATCCTTCCACATGCATTATGATAAATGCTGGAAGCAGTATTGAGAGGCAAAAAAGTACGAAAGAAAACAATATAATTTTATTAAAATCATGAAATAAACGAATATTAAAAAAGCTAGATTTCCTTCACTATGATTGGTCTAAGGGTTTTTCAAAAAGGAACATTCCAATTCTCAGTACTTTGAACTACATTTCATGGAGCAACAGGATTTTCAGGGGTACATAGATAAACATTACAACGTTGTAAAATGAAGAGCATCAGCACAATTTTACGCTCATTTTGTTGAAAAATGTTATTTTTTACCATCACATTTAAGAAAAAGTCAGGTTTCTGAATTGCAGACAATTTTAACTTTTCAAACTTTTTAAATGGGAAAATACATTTTATGCTATTTTTATACTCTGAGAAGTGAATCAAATTTTATTACAACTTCATTTTTAAGCACCTGTCATCTAAAAGCATTAAAATGAAAATTTTTGCTTAAGAAAGATCCGGAATAGGAGACAGATCATAATTATGAACATTTTTATGTTGAAAAAATATATTTTTACATATATTCAAATCAATTAAACACCATAAAACTTTTCAAAACTCAATGCAGCAGCAGAATTACCACATATTTTCTATCATTAAAAAAAAAAAAATTACACCTTCATTTCAGAAGGAAATATTAATTTTAATAAATAGTTATCTATCTACATTAAAAAAATTTCCCTCAATTATTAATAAATAAAATGGCAGCATTCTTCCAACAGATGATTAAGAAAAGTACTATTACAGATGGCAACGAAAATTGTCACCCAAACAAGTCTCTCCAGCCTCGTTAGAAACATCTCTCCGTATACTGAATTTACACATTTCACTTCGCGAAATTTATTGATTTTTTTTCTATGTGGAAGGTTCTCCCGCGCTTTCTGTTTGTAAATGGTGATATAAAAGAAGTAAGTTTGGTTCAGACAGGTGCGTCGGCTGACAGAAAGTTGAGCATTTGGGCAGAGCAGCTGTTCGACGTAATAATCGGGTCAAGTGGCGACTTGCTGCGTCACTTTCCTCTCCTCCCCCCGGTTGCCCCGGGAGACAGCCCGTCAGCTATCTTATTGACAACACCACGCGCATGACACGAACCTATTCCATGACTGAGCACGCGCAGTTGTATTCCGCAAAACATTTCTCAAACTCGGAGGACAATCATTTGTTTCACCCAAGATCTTAAAACCTAACTTATGGTTACTTCAAAACTTGTGAACATCACGATTAATCTCTAATTTGCAATTACCTTTTATCCTGCGCGTCATATTCTCGAACGTGAAAGTTCACAATCGGGAAAAACGGATAGGCAGGTTAGAAGGAGTTGGTACGTAATTTCGCCGAAATATCGTGCTATATTTTGTACAATAGTAAAAATTCCTATGAGACAACCACTGCAAACGTAAATATACACAACTGCGAACTACGCAAACAATGAATAATACAACTGCACTTTAGGCAACAAGTGCTAACCAATAATAATGCCAATATAGTTGCAGATTAAAAAGATAAGGTTAAAAGCAATGAAAATATTCAAGAATACATACATTTCACGAAATAAATATAATATTTAAGGCGTCAAGCAAAGCCGCATCTGCTGAAAATTTCCCCAATAAATGTGCAACAGACAAAAAAGTTCTGTAACTATACTGTTAAAAAATTACTTAAATATAATATCAAAATACATTTTTGCACTGCACGAATTATGTAGAAAAATATTCTGTGTTTCCCATGTTTTTGAGTAGCCATTTAAAGAATTTAAATAACTACTCGAAGAGTTACTTAAAGGAGTAACTTCGAGGATTTATTTAAAGAATATATATAATAAATCTGGAAGGGAAAGCATCTAGAGTATCAGTCTTCACCCAACTATACATTCCCAAAAGTACATCTATTCAAGAAAGATGAGTTTTTCTTCTTTTCTTATTATTATTCTCTCTCCTGTGGGTTGAGATATGTATTTTTGTGGCAACTTCAAACCAATTAGACAAGAGCACAACTGCATTGTATCATTTTTATAAACCTTTTTTGCATGGGAAGTTCTTCGGACAAAGTTGCTTATTTCATGTTACTTTTCACTGCATTTTCAATCATGTGTTTACAAAACTTATTTGAAAGAGATGAGGCACAAGCAATAAAATTAGTGATTTAAAAGAAAAGAGATTCCTGATTGTTAATAAAAATTAAAAGTAGCATAGCAGAATATTTCAAACTTTAGATGTGGCACAATGCATGCAGCATCTAAAATTCCAAATAAAAGCACGACTCACTAGCTGCAGCTTCCGGACTTTCATGTAACATTTCAAACTGACCCGAGAAATAGGGGAGGCCTAATAATTGACTTTTAAAGTATCACCCCAGAAGATACTCCTAACACCATCAAAGCCTCGGTCAAAAATATTTTCTACAACAACAACATTTCAATTTTGTCAATTCTTGTTAAAGTTGTATTCAAGCACTTGGATACAATAAAATTTTAATTCAATTTACTGCTTGCACTCGGTACTACAGAATGCTCTGATCTCAGTCTTTGTCAAATAACTGTCATTCACATATGTCACAAAAATAAATTCAAGAACATCTTCAAAGTGACAAAATTTTTATCTGGTTTTCATACACTATTTTTAAATATCAGTGCAGTGGACAAACTACCAAAATTTCACCACTGGTCATACAGGTATAGTCTTACTGCATTAACTGTGCATGTCCGGCTCAGTTTTTGTGGAAAACACCCCGGAGAATGGTTCGAAGATTCCCGCTTCCTATATCATCCAATTCAATTGAAAGGACTTCCACTATTTTATGTGCCCCCATGGAGAGCAGACATTATCATTTACAAGCATCTAATCTACGCTTTCTTCAGGATTCGAAACCAGGCACATTGGGTATGGCAATCAGTGCCACTGATCAGGGCAGTTAAAAGCTGGTACAGGTTGAAGTAAGGCCATGATTTGCGTGCATCCATAAAGGCATATTACATACCACAGGGCTTTGCTAACTTTCCACCTCACATGGAATTCCAAGGATCTCCCACATTTCTTCTCTATCACTAACTTTTGTGAGGATTTCGGGTTGCAGTGTATTTTGAGTTCTCCCTGCCACTGCCATTCTCCCTGCCACATTCTCTTTACCAGACATCCACACCTTCTCTGGGATTCAAACATGGGCCCTTTGGAATGGCAATCAGCATCAATAATTACTAACACCAGGTTAAAACAGCCAAGCATAAGATTCTGGCCGCAATGGTTTCAGAACCTGAAACATAACACAGTTGCTCAGCAGAAGCTGAAAGCTACAACAGATGTCTGTGATAGATAATATGCCAAGAGTATGAAAATAGCCATTAAAAGCTTTTACTTTATAGACTACTTCTTTTGCTTTAGCCACTGTGGAATACTTAGCCTCTATAGCTGCTGCAACTTTCAGTACAATTCCTAGGCAGACTGTTTCTGTATGACCTCTGCCAATATTTATTACATTTGTTGCAGAGCTTTTCTTGAAAGAGTTCATTAACTTTTTGTACCAAACATAACACATGATACGAACTGGGAATATACAAATACAAAAGTTCATAGCGATATTAAACATGATACAGTAAACTTGAAATGGTGGTTGTGAGGCTAGTTGAGTCTGCATGCTAGTGTAGCAAATGATATAGTAATTAATACCAGATATAATATGCACCATGCAGACTGAAGAGTGCAGTGGCAGTGTAGTGTAGGTGATGATCCACACTTGAGTGACCTAAATCATAGATGAAATATCCAGCATGAGAGGTTGGAAGGGTAAAAGGTTTTTTTGGTGGCCCAGGGATTGTTTGATGAGTTTTTTCAAAGTAATGTGTTATTTGTATCGAGCACCCTAACACACGAATCAAGCACATTGCATTTAACCCCTCCCTCCAACAGAAAACAGAATTACATTATCTGCATATGGTAGAGTGATAACAGACACAAAAGAAAGATACACATTAAAAAAATTTGGTTACCAAATGAACTCAAGTCACAGAATTTACAACTTTTTCAACACTCAATGAACAGCCCCCACTATACATTTGCTTCAAAGAAAATATTTATGCAATTTTAAATTTCCTACATTTACATCTTTAAGTTTCTCTTCTAATCCAAGTATCACATTTTGCTCTTTATGTCTTGCTGAGGTCTGGACATTTAAAAAATACACTGCTCTTTCAAAGATGTACAAAGCAATAATTTACCAGAAACATTCAGGGGAAAAAAATGGACATGAATGCCTGCATCTATGCATTCCAGGGAAGCAAAATTCGAAAATTTTGGATTTGAAAACCCACATTCAACATAAAAGGAATGGTGGAATTGTGCAAGTTTTCAAATGCCCTGATGTTATAAGTAATGAATTTGCTTCAAAGTTATTTTGAGAATACCAACACAACTTCACAAATGTCTACAAATTTGATTCATTCAGATTTCACTGTGTTGCACAGTGTATTTGGAAGAGGCCATCAATACATATAAAACACATACAGTCGCTCAAACAATTGAGGATACACCTTACTTTAACTTGATAAATCCAACTTTCAATGGAAATAACACATTAACTAGAAGAGAAAACATGTTTTTATTTTTACACGTAACAAAAGGGTTAATTTACAGTAAAAATAACGAAAATCAACAAAAAATATCTAAAATTAAAAATTTCACTAGTATTTGAAATAAACATAGGCAGATCTTTACCTTAAAAAATTAAGGATACACCAATGAAATTTTTGTGATATATCACAAAGACAGTGCCAATACTTGGTTGTTTGTCCTTTGGCTTTTATAATGTCCTCCAAACGTCTTGGTACCGATTCGACCAATTTTTTGGTGGTATCTGGAGATATTTTATTCCATTCTTCTTGTAACACTTGCTTTAAATGGGCTTTGTTCCTAATTTGGTGTTTTTGGACCGCTGTTTCGAGTGTGGCCCACAAATTTTCTATGACACTGATGTCACGGGACTATGGTGGTGTTTTCAATTGTTGTTTACAATGAAAATGACACCACATTTTGACATTATGTGCCATGTGCTTGGGGTCGTTGTCGTGCTGGAATATAAAATTTTCATCTAAACCCAATTTTTTTGCACTTTCTTTAAGATTGTTGTGGAGTATATCTATATAAAGCTTATGATCCATTATGCCATCTATAAAAACTAAATTTCCTACCCCATTTGAAGTCATACAACCCCAAACCATGAGGGAGCCACCACCATGTTTAACTGTAGGACGTAAATTTTTTGGATCCAAAGAGGTGTTCAGCTTTCTCCAAACGGTGTGACGACCATCACTTCCAAAAATGTTGGATTTACTTTCATCACTAAATATAACTTTCTTCCAAAAGTTATCTATCTTCAATTGATGAGTTTTTTGCAAACTCCAAACGCTTTTTCTGATTTTGTAAGCTTACAGTTTCAGCACTCACACTTCTGCACATTATTCGAGAAGATTCTGCAGCTAGTTTGACTGCACTTAGTTTAGGATCAATCTTGATATCTTTCAAAATTTTCCTTTTGGCTAATCACTCAGAATACTTTTCCTTCCTCTTCCACTTTTATTTTCAATTAATCCACCGCTTTTAAATCATCCAATGATTTTCTGTACACACGAGTGGGCTTCTACCGACAATTTCAGCTATTTCACAATAAGATTTTCCTTTCTTAAATAACCTTAATATAAATTTTCTTACATCAATACTGGTCTCTCTCCGAAGAGCCATTTTCCATTTAAAATTGCGACTTTAAATTCACATAACCAACTTCAAAAGACAAAAATAACAGTCGAAAACATTTAAGATAAAATTGCCCAAACTTAGATTACGATAGTAGCAAGCAGAAAAAAAATCTAGTGGTAGTTAAACAAAAATTTCTTTGGTGTAGCCTCTATTTTTTTAGGTCAAAATCTGCTAATGTTTATTTGAAATGCCTCTGAAAATTTTTATTTTAGAATTTTGTCCTTGATTTTTCTTTATTTTTACTGTTAATTAAACCTTTTGTTATGTCTAAGAATAAAAGTACGCTTGCCCTTCTAGTTAATGTGTTATTTCGATTGAAAGTTGGATTTACCAAGTAAAAGTAAGGTGTATCCTCAATTGTTTGTGCCACTGTATTTGCAACTGGACAACAAAAATATAAAATTTAAATATACCTTAGCATAAAAAATGAAAACTCTTCACAAAATTTTTACCGCTCGAGGAAAAACTATTTCAACACTTAACGTACCTAGAACTTTCAAAGATTCAACTCTTCTTGTTATGAATTCAGATTTCCAATTTCTTTACCCTCTTACTCCGGAAAATTAAAAAAAAAAAAAAAAAAAAAAAAAAAAAAAAAAAAAAAGATGATGAAGTTTATTTTATTGCACGCACAACTGATCCAGTCTCATGATATTTAAATATTCCATTTTTCATCAAATTCAAAATTAAATACGCATGAGCACCATACATAGTATTGAATTTAATATGTTGTGGGTAGAAGATAAAAACACTACGTAAAATCAGGGCGAAACTGAGTTAAGAATTCTCAACACATACGTGCTACGGCAGAAGAGACATCGGGGAAACCCCATCGTTTCATAAATAATTCTGTCCACAATGTTAAATATCGCAAGAATCTCCATTCAGAAGGTCTCAGACCAATCCATCAAAGCAGATTGGGCGCGACCGCAAATAGCTGCTTAACGTGTGATGATATGCACAGAGCAGAAGCTACCAGCTGAAAAACCAGTCCCTACATAATATCAATTTGCTTGAAACAAAACCCCTGTATGAAGAACCACTAACGCATTTCCTTCAAATGCATGGCTAACCGCATAACACGTGAGGCCGCCATCCGTGGACTGCTTCACAACACAGAGACAAGAGAGACAACGAAATAACCAAAACAAAAAAAAAGGAATCAGACATTTTTTTTTTAATGTTTTTCATTCGCAGAAGGGTTTATTGCCATCCAATGGCGGGACGACATTCCAAGTAGTACAGAAGTATTTAAGCGAAATACACGCACACACACACGTTGTACGCGTAGAGTATTCGACGGAGGCTATGAACCAGAAACAACGAACTGGTGAACTCTGCATGCAGCATTGCTGGCCTCACCTTTTCTCGCTCCAATGCAAGAAAAAGAGAGGGGGGTGGAATAAACTTTAAAAAATAAACAAAAAGGAGAGCACGCGCTTGCTTAACTGGCACATCACAGCGGGCAAACTGCTTTACACATTTGGAGGAAATGTTTTGCTTCTTTTCTGTGAATCTAAATACGATGCAGGAGAAATGTCTACTTTCTGTTTCTCTGAGATGGTTTTCCTGTAATGCAAATGCCAACTGCCTCAACATTTGTTTTCTGAATAAAATCTCAACTAAAAATAAATACAGCTGTTTACTCAACGATATACTTGTTTGCAGAATCCGAAACATCTTTCCTTCTTACTTCGTAAATTGCATTAATTCAGCATTAATGGCAATATCGAACTCTGTTCATATATGTAATGGCATATTTCCGCACACATCATTATTACTCTACTAGAGAAGTAAGATAATTCTATGACATTTATGCTTAATATGTTAGGGCTGTTACGTACTAAATATTATTCCGGTATAAGTTCGTTTCTTTGTAAAACGATAATATATTACACTCACAGATTATTTTGCTATACAATGCAAAATGAGTTATTCGAAGTCACACAAAATTCGGTGCTACAGAAAAGGATGCACATGTTGAACTCCAGCTTAAATTACAAATATAAAGTAAGAAAGTTAAAAAAAAAAAAAAAACATATTTCGAAATT